>CAUYOR010047493.1:0-20814 GCA_963573925.1 Callimico goeldii | reverse complement strand
AAGTATACATTCCTCTTAATACCACATCACACCTACTCATAGGTTTAAATGAAACATTGAATGGCCATTATTAATACCCATCTTTCTTTTCAGAATAAAGCAATATTTCCGTTCACTCTCCCTCTTTCTCTTCCTTCCTTTTCTTTACTCATTTTTTTGTTTGTTTTTTCTTTCCTTCTCTCAAAAAAAAAAAAAAAAAAAAAATCCATTTGTAAACCTCTAGATCCAGGTCGGCAATGTCTCTCTCATTGCTTGATTTCCTTCCTTCCCTTTCCTCCCTCCCTCCCTCCTGCCCTCCCTCCTCCCCCACTTCCTTCCTACCTTCATCCCTTCCCTCCTCCCTACCTTCCTCCTTCCCTCCCTCCCTGCCTTCCTCCCCTCCTCCCCCCCAAAAAAAAAAAAATTAAAAGAGATGTTATTTGTAAAGTTCAGAGTATAGTAAATACATATGAAATGCTCGAAATGAAGCAGGTTTCGTTAATTTATAAGAGATAAAGAAGGTGAATTTCAGGTGTTGGGTAAGTTATTTTTCAATATTTACTGCACTAATATTTCCTGAGACCCTCTGAAAGGCAAGCAATGGGGTTTAGAAAAATTAAATATTTCCTTCTATGTGATAATAAAAAAATAGATCATTATTTTAAAAATCAGTTTAGTACTGTGAACCAAGGTTATGATTGTGTCTTTATAAAGCAACTTAGGCTAATTTTATCCAGGCATTTAATGAATACTTTTTAATATTATGATAAAATAGGGTCTCTAACTGGTGGCTCAGGTAGATATTGGGCAACAGTTTGATTTGATCACACACTCCATTTACTTAAAGATGAGCATTATGCATCCACTACCTAACCCAGTGCTGTATTAAATTCTTTGGCAGATACTCAAGAAACACATGACAGGGTCAGCTCTCAAAACATTGCAAATTTGAGATTGATAATGATTTGGTGGCTGAATTAATAGGGATGGCTTAATAGATTGACAGTGATCTGGACCTATTATAGTTAACAGGAGTAAGTGATGCTTTCCACAGAAATAAAAGTGCCCATAGTATTTTCAACATGTTTTTCGCACATTAATTTCTTACGTGCATGAAGAGAGAAAAGGTTATTTATCCATATTAATTAAGGATGAATAAATCTGAGTTTGAAACAAATTAATGATTTTCTCCAAGTCCTGTCTAGAGGTAGAAAGGCAGGATAAGGGGCCATATTCTTATTTTTTCCTTGAATTTTAGCACATAACCCCTACCCCCAACCCAGTTCAGAGCTTTGCTGAACACTGTATCGGGTGATGCACTTGGAAAGAATGGTAAACTAGAAATCAGAAACAATTTAGGGTTTATGTGGGGAATTTGAGAATGACTTTTTAAAATTTCAGTAGCTTTTAGGGTACAAGTGGTTTTTGGCTACATGAATGAATTATACAATCGGAGAATGACTTTTTAAATAACTGAGTCTTAGTGCCTTCATTTTATTTGTAAAACGAAAACGATAGAAGCCATTGAGACTAATTTGAGAGTGAAATGGGATGACAGATATAAAAAATGCCCATCACTGACTAGTTGCTCAAGAATTGTCATTTGTCTCTTAAGGTTGCTTAAGTTTGCTTTACTACCTCTGGAATTAAAACACTAGCACTTTTAAAGTATCACATTCTTTTCAAATTTATATCCAGCCAATAAAAGATTTTTCCTTTCCATTATGTGGGATTTTCCTGTGATTATATGATTATAGTTAGACTCTGAGGTAATGTGAAATAATGTGCACACTCGCAAGTGTGTGTGTGTTTGTGTGCATGTGTGTGTGTTTTAAGGTTTTTGTTTGTTTTAGTAGTGCTTTTTGGGGGCCTGTAAGAAAAGTCAATGACTGAGCATCTTAAGAGTTGAAGGATACAAGATTCTTGTTTTGTTTCTGATATTTTACAGAATTCATCCTTCTACTAGTGTAGCTCATATACATTTGTTCTTCAAGACTAATAACAGCACAAACAGTAAGAGATAGCGAGTAGAGGAAAGAAAACAAAATAAGACAGTGATTGAATTTAGGGTTGGGCATAAGGTGAAGGGAACCCCCCAGTAGCAGAACCAGGTAGCAAATGGGAACTAGTGGCTTTGGCTGGGAGGTCCCAGAAATGGGACTGGTGACAGGCTTAGATCACAGACTTAGATGGATTCTCAGCAGCAAGTGGACAACAGTGGACATGCGTAGACACAGCCCAACACAAGATGAAGCTGTAAATAAGTGTGCTCACTACAAAGAAGCTAAAAGCAGAGACCAAAAAAGGAAAGAAATAAGGACAATCTCATGAATCCACAAGGTGATCAAACCAGAAAGTCAAAAAACAAAGAAGAACAAAAACACTTATTTTTATACACAAAGAACCCATTAAATGCAAATTGTCTTGCATTTTCTTTAAGAGGAGTGGTCTAGTTTGAAAGAATTTATAGCTCTTCCCTTAACAGAAGAATCATTTTTTTATTCTTTTCCAATTAAAATTCTGTTGCGGCTCTAATAATAATTATTAAAGTTAAAAGATATTTAGTACTCTAATTGAAAGTCATTTATTCACCCAAAGGCCAAGTACAACACTGGCAGGCAGAATATTTTATTTTCCCCTCCCAGCCCTAGCAATGTATTCTGCTTCATAATAGTGCAGATGAAGCAGTGTGTCTTGCAGCAAAAAGTGATTCTGTTTCCACGGTAACATAACTCTCGGCTCCATTTCTTTAGTGGTGAAGGACAACTGCTCTGTCTAATGTATGTGGGTTTGAGGGGATGATTAGTAGCAAAGAAGGGACTAAGCCAACTCCATTGAAGGTAATTTCACTTGTGGCTGCCTATCACAAAGGCATCAGAATCCTATAAAATAAATAAAACTAGTGTGCTCTTCTTTTTAAAAATTCTACAACCCAAGAATTTCTGCATTGACATCCCCAAAAAGCAATTGCCATGCAAAGGAGGAAAAAAATGCACCATTTTAAATCTCTTTAGTTATCTTCATTATAAACGACTTCCCAAAATATTGATATTATGTCTGGATATCATTACTCATATATTGTAATGTGTTCCCTTTACTGATGTGAATAAACGTATACTGCTCTGTTTATTTCATGTGCAGCCCAACATGTGCCATACCAAACCAGTTGGCTCTTATAGTATTGCAATCCTGCTCCAAGATGAATTTCTTCTGCAGGCAAGTAAACCAGGGTAAAGTCAATGATTTTCAAGGGATCTCCTTGTCCTGGGTTTTGTTTAGGAAAATAGCATAAAAGGGAAAAGTAGTTGTATTCCTTAGTTAATCCTTTTTTGAAAATTTACTGGATGATCATCATGCATGAAACACTTTAGTGGGTCCTGTAGATACAAAGAACCAACTCTTCCTTCAAGGAACTTATACAGGATGCCAAGGGAAAGAGAGGAGACTGAACTGCCATTTACCACACTTTGTGAAAAGTAATAAAGTACAGAGAGGCAACTATTCAGCCCTTGGGAAGCTTTGATCAATGCTCATAACAGCGTGCCCTTGAAATAGGACCTCTGAGTGAGTGCAAAAAGCCAGGAGATAGGTGTCAGGGGTAAGGTCTGTTCAGAAGTTTGGAATGCTCTAGTATGACTGGATGGGACCACAGCACCTTGTGGAGCAGAGCTGCTAGACAGCTCTAGAACACGTCTTCAGACTTTTACACAGAGGGTAGAGATGGCCCACTCTCACATGTCTGTGAGGAAGTCCCAGAAGGGACTGTAGAAGTGGGCTGGGGCTAGATGATGAAGGACCTTGTGCAACATTAAGGAGGGGGAATTTTCACCTGAAAGTGATGGGGAAGCACCAATAGATTTTAGGCAACTGACCAAATTGCATTATAGAAAGACAATTCTGGTAGTTATTCACATGAAAGATAAAATTTGGGGGAAGAGTTGGTGAGATTAAAGAAGATAAACAAATTGAAAGCCTTCTATAAAGCAAAGTAAATAAACAATGAGGGGCGAAAACAGAAAGTTATTATAGTTAAGAGACAGCGCACTAGAGTCAACTGCCTGGGTTCAAATCCCAGTTTTACCATTAATTGATATGTGACAGCTGGGAAAGTTACTTATCTGTTCCTTAATTTCCTCATCTTTAAAATGGAAATAATAATAGTAGGGTTGTTTGAAGATTAAATGAGTTAAAATATGTAATATATTTGCGTCAGTTGCTGGCACATGCAAATGCTCAATAGATGTTAGCTATAACTAAAGCAAAAACAAAGAGGATGCAGAAGAAAGGGGAAAAAACGGACATCAAACATGTGTGAGAGATGATTTCAGGCATATGCAAGAACTGTGGTTTAAGTAATCATGTGGGTAGACACTGACAGCACAACAGAGTTTAACGGAAAAGATGATGAGTTTAATTTTGGATGTATTGAGTTTGAGTTGTTTATCGTATATTCAAGTAGAGAAGCCCTTTATGAAATTGAATGTATGAATCTGGGATTTAGGAAAATATTATCTTGGACAGAGATGTAGGTTTCTAAAAATTGGGTAGTAGAAGGCAGAAATTTATATGGTCATGCAAGAAATTTCAAAGAGTGAGAAGAAAAAAAGTGCTTGAGGACCAGATGCTGGCCAACACTAACATTGAGGGCAGTATAGGAGCAAAGGAGACCACAGAGTAGCCTAAGAAGGCATAGCCACAAAGAAGGATCAGCATGAGGAGAGACAAGAACAAAAAGTGAGAAATACTGCCAAGACTGAATAAGTCTGTGGGTTTATGGGTGACAGAGCTTGCTGGTTGTCTCCCCACCATCATCATCCGCTTCTAAAGAAATAAAAGTTTTTTTAGCTGCCCCAAGTTGAAATGGCATTTCCCAGCCTCCCATGTAATTGGTGTGGCCATGTAATTAAAGCCCACAATGGGATATAAATGAAAGTGTCCCATGACAGTATCCAGGAACTTTCCTGAAGAGGCAGGTGGCTGAGCCTTTACACCATCTTCATCCTTGTCTCTGTTTGCTACCTAGGGTTCGGATACTATTAATACTTTACCTTGTCCAAGAAGATCACAGCCACCTCTTGGTAAGTGGAGCTGTGAGCTGGAAGGAGCTTGCATCCCAGAGCACCCTGTGGAGCAGAGCTGCCATACAGCTCTAGGACACATGCCTTCAGACTTTCACACAGAGAGAAATCAACATCTGTCTTATTATGCTAGTAATGCTTTGTTTTTGTTTTCTGTTTCTCCCAGCTGAATTTAATTCTAATCAACACACTGTATTTTGTCTTGTTTTCTCTTTGACAGGAAAATATTTTGGGAGAAATACTGATGAGTTAAAGTCCCCCTCTATCCTACCCATTACATTTCGTTTAAAAATTCTGTGAAAATATGACATGAACTGTTAGTTATGGAGGAGTTAAAGTTGGATGTTGCTTGTATTAACAACAATAACAAAAAACTATGCAGTAAGTTCAACTCTAAAAACCAACCAAGATGATGTTTTGAAAAATAATTTTAGTTGAAATCTCATGTATAAATTATGGCCTGAGGAATATCCCAAAAGAAAATTATCTGTGGTTCTAAATAAAACTCGTCAAGGCAGAGTATTTAGAATGAGGAGAAGGGCGGGTACGTGGACAGGGTAGAGATGGCCCACTTTTTAGAAAGAAGGTCTGAGATCTGGGTGTAATAATACAGGCCTCTGGCTGTTGTTTTCCTGAGTGACACACACAGCTTAGTGAAAGCGCCATGACCTGCCATCCCCAGCGAAAGAGCTTTCCTGGCAGCATTCACCCCCCCGTGCCAGGGTTGCTCCCCATGGTCTGCTTATCCTCCTTGAGTGGGAGCCCAGCTTGACTAAACAAGGCAGTAAGTAGGTTCGCCAGCCCAAATGCCAGATCATCTGAATACTTTCTCCCTTTCTTTCCTAGCCTCATTCTGTTCTCCAGGGGAGTATAAAATGAGAGGGAAGTGAGAAGAAAGAAACTGAGAGAGTAAATGCTGCTTAAGAAGCCACACCCCCTGACCCTCAGTCTCATTTAGCTCCTAGGTAGCCTGGGGGATAACACTGACTGCTGAGGATATACCCAAGAGGCCCTGGCTAGGATTGCAAAATTCAAACCAAATACAGGGGCAGGTGGGACATGCAGCCTTGGGGTTAAAACAAGGTATCCCTTGAACATCAATTTTATTAAGATATTTGAAGAAAAAAATCATTGGTTTCCTAGAACAATAGACTGGAAAACTGATATGAATTCTTATGACAAAATGAGACTTCCAAGTTATTTCATGCTTGTGCTTCTAGCTTCAGGACATAACTCCAGGTTTCCTGGGGCTTATGATATTTCTCTTTTGATATCAGGAATATTTTGGTAAATATTTTTTCTGAGGCACTAGAGTAAGATAAGTTCAGAAAAAATGTGTCCATTGGATTTGACAATTCTGAGGTCCCTGGTGATGTGGTAAGAGCATTTTTAGAGAGTTGGGTTTAGGAGGGAATGAGAGATGAGGAAGTAGGCCAAATAAAAAGAGCTGGATCCTAAAGAGAGAAACAGATAAAAGAAAGGAGCAGAGTGGAGGATGGGGACCTGTCATGATCATCTCTGTGTGCAATGCAAGGGAGGACAGTGTCATAATTGTGGTGGGGCTCTCAAAGAAGGCACTGCCCTGAAGCTAAGGTGGCATCCACCCAGCACATTTGGCCATGGGAGGTGGCTAGCAGCTGAGCAGAACAAACTTGGGGATGCTAGTGGGCTGTGGAGTGGGTCAATGTTTGGAGAGGAAAAAGCTCTGGCCCGTATTTGGAAGAGCTAGAGTCCCTTCTGACTGTGTCCAGAGTTACCAATGTAAATTGGGCAAATTGCTCTTACTGTTTTTATTTCAGTAATGGAATAGATGCTCTTTAAATATTAGTCCAGCTCTAACATTCAAGAATACAGTTATATATTTTGATGACAGCTCACGGTTTCTTCCTGAATCTTGTTGACTCCCTAGACACTTAACTCCAGGTCGAGATTCTTTAACAACTGGCATCTTGAGGCAACACTGGTTCTCTGAGAAAGTGAAGGTTTTTGCTGGCTGGATCAGAAAAAGATACAATAACTTTTTTTTAATGTAAGATTGATAACACTGAGGAATACCCTGTCTTATACCAATCATGATTTTTCATTTCTCTCATTTTAGTAAATACCCCTCTTGAGAAAGCTTGCCTCTACTGTAGCTAGTTGCTCTATATTACCTAGCAGCCTCTGAAAATGACATTGACACCTTAGAATGACATTGACCACAGGCAGACTCAGTGATGACAATAACAACAATCGTCTCCTGGTCCCTCTGTGTGCCAGCCAGTGCACTGAACACTTACTATTATCTCTAATTTCATCCATTCAGTAAATAGTTTTAAGGACAATGTTCTGGATGCTGGTGACACACGGTCACAAAACAGACAAGAATTCCTCCTCTCATGGAACTTACATTCTGGAGGGTTATGCTCTATGTTTGGTATTTTCCTGCCATGGGTGTCTTGTTATTCCCATTAAAAGGATGAAGAAATGTATGTGGAATCCATTGCTATTGACTTATCTGTTCTTCCTTCTTCCAAACCCATAGAATTTAGACTGGTAACACACCCAGTTAAAAATATTCACCTTTCCCCAAATCTCTGGTATTTAGATGGCCAAGTGTGTATGCAAAGGTGTTTGTGTGTATATATATGTGAAATGAAATAACACGTGTGCAAAACAGAATGAGATATATCTAGAAGTCACTGGGAAAGGGTTATGTTCCCCCCAAATGAAAAAAGCCTTCCGAGGAGGTGGTTTTGCTTCACTGTCTTTAGGAAGCAATGCCTGGAAATGGAGTAGCCATCTGGGGGATGGTGTCAAAAGCCACATGCTGAGCATTGTGAAGGGAAGAGCATCAAGGAGCAGCAAGCAATTGCACTAGTCTTGGACTCATGAGTCACGGATTTCTTGTTACATGAGAAAAATAAGCCCCTTTCTGGTTAAACCCTTTTGGCCAGGTTTCTATTCCAGACAGGCAAACCCAATCCTCACCGACCGAAGTGACTTGCTCACAGCCATTGAGTTAGTGATGACAGCCAGGATTAAGATGCGGATCTGTTTCATTTCAAAAGCCATTCTCAGGTTTGTCAAAGGTGAATTGGGGAGAGATAGCATGGGGAGAAATGCCAGATATAGGTTATGGGGAGGAAGGCAGCATATCACATTACCATGTGTGTACCTATGCAACAATCTTGCATGTTCTTCACATGTACCCCAAAACCTAAAATGCAATAAAAATAATTTTTAAAAAGCCATTTTCTTTCCAGGCTGTTGGGTACCTTCAAGGTTTGTTACTCTTTCTATGTACTTCTCATTTCAGTTTCCTGGAGGCTGGGAAAGTGTTCAAGAACTCACAGATTCCTACATTCCTTCCTGAGATTTAGAAATTTATTTCTATGTGTATCCTGTGCAATATTTGACTTTTCACAGGTCCATTCAAATGTGACCTCAACTCTCCAATATTCCTGGCACAGCTAAGCCACTGACTTCCACTGGCAGGTTCCATCAGCCTAGCATCCTAGAACTTACCATTCTCCTCAGACCAGAACTGTGAGACTTTTTACTAAGCCACCTTTATTTTATTTTTATTATAAGGAATAAGTTAGCAGCATTGGGACCCATATTCACCCCACTCAAGGGATTCGAAGTCCAACCATCCCCCCTCTCCCCCCATATTACAGCCTGGTACCTGCTTCCTCCTGATTTTTCTTTCTTGTGAGAGTTGGTGTATCCTTGATCCTGAAAACCCCATTCCCCCATCATCATTTTCCCTGAAGCTGACAGCTTTTCTGTTACTTGTAACACTTGCATTCTGATCTTTCAGCTGTTGCACCTGGGTGTCCCCCAAACCTCCACACTGACACCACACATTCAAGTTTGCAGGTCTAGGACCCTCCCAACCTATCTCAGTTGGTCAGAATTAACCAGATCAAGCCTATCTGTGTCCTGAGTAAAACATACACACACTTACACTCAATATTAATACTGAAAAACTCATTTAAGTGAGTGCTGCTGTAGTATCTCCCACACAGCACTATGATATGAATTGTCAGCAACTAATACTCTTCTCACAAACTCACTGCTAAAGGCACAGATTCCTACTTCAGGGACCTACAAGAGACATTGCTTTAGGAGAACAAAGCACTGCTATAGAGCAACAGTGCATCACCTACTACACCTTCAAAGAACAGAATGCTCTAAATTCTTTCTCTCCAAGGACAGAATCTCCCTCAGGAAAATGCATATGAGAAATTTCAATTCCTTTATCAAAAGCCTCTTTCAGGCTGGTTCTCAGCACAATATGCATGAGGTAAGCAAGTAAAGTAGATTCAAGCACATTCATGACAGTCTTCTTTTAATACTTTGAAACATTATAATATGCAAACACATATAAGAGGACAATTGCTCTCGGGTTGTTTATTGCTATGTAACAAACCATGCTTGGTGTTTTGAAACAACAGCCATTTTTATTCTCTCTCACAATTTTGTAGATTAACTGGTCTCAGCTCTATGGTTCTTCTGCTCCACTTGACATCCACTCGATCTGAGTCATCTAAGGGCTTATCTGGATTATAATATCCAGGATGACTAATTTCACAAATCTAGTGCCTTGGCAGGAACAGCTGGGGGCTGCCCTCTGCTGGGATGCTGGGATAGTAGTGCCACTTTCTCACTCTACATAGTCTCATCTGCTCATCCGCGCTCTCTCTCTGATGCCTCCAGTAAGGTAACTCAACTTTTTAAACGGCAGGCTTCCAAAATCATGAAAGTAGAAATTATCAGGCTTTCCTAAGGCTTGGGCCCAGTTACTGATACGGTGTCATTTCCACTGCATTGTAATAATGAATCAGAGGGCCAGTCCAGAATCAACATGACTCTAGACTATATAGCAGTGTGAACTAGGAGGCATGGTCTATTGAGGGCCATCTTTGGAGACTAGTTACTGCCATTCCTGTTCACTCTACCAAAAGTGGAAATGACACGTGATATATTAAATCTCCCTTTAGAAGAAAATGCGTCACCATATTAGGCTTATGAATCATCTAGATGCATAGATATAGGGAGCATCTAGAAATCAAACAAATCTAGCAAATCTGACTTGCTTGAAAAGCATGATCAGGACCTCTGAGAAAGTCACATTTTATTCACTTGTTACATACAGAAGAAATCAAGTTTTTTAAATAAATGGGTAAATCTAATATTTGTGGGATAATAATTTATAACATCATCTATTGGATATTAATTAGGGATAGGCACTGGGCTATCATTCTTTACATGTAATTTTGTCAAATCTTCATAAAAACCATATGGGATAAGTATTATTCCCTCCAGTTTCCAGATGAAAAATTGAAGTTCAATGAGGTTTGTGACTAGCCTAAGATCACAAACCTAGCAACAGGACAAGCTGAGATATAACTCAGGTCAACCTGATATTGAAACCCATGTGTTCTTAAACTCTACACTGTCATCTACATGGAAACAAGAGCCACATCCCATACTCCCATCTATAATTTCCTATCTGGACACCATGCCGAAGTCAAGATTTTAAAAGCCACTTTGTATCTTGGCATGGCAGTGCAGACAATTTCCTCAGAGCTCTCAGATCTGCAAGCATATGCCTCTGTGTTTAAACTTGAACCTTATCCAAACCCCAAGGTTATAATTGAGTAAAAATTTCTTCCTAGGTTATCTAAGTATCAGGAAAATTCTCCCTTTGGCACTCCAGCTGTGAATCACAAACTCTAATTCATGCCATCTAAGCACAAAGAAATGGGACACCTGTGCTTTTCATTTGTGGTAATATAATTTTGGAAACATCACACGAACAGTCAGCTTATCTTATAAAATGTAAGTGCTTTGGTAAAACATTTAGTGATGGAAAAATTGCTAGTGAGCTTGTATTGATATATCTACAACGTTTGGCTCAGAGAGGGCTTGTCGGCACTGTGTTCCAGTCACATAGGGCTGCTGCCGTCTGTTTTAAGAATTTCCTGTACTCTTGTTTTGAGGCCTTTACCCTATTTCTCATTTAGAAAGCCGTTTGCATCCAATTTCCACCTTTCTAAATCCTTCAAGTCCAAGCTCAGATCTTTCCAAATCAAGTTTTCCCTCACCATTTGAGTTGAAATAAATTAATCTCTCATCTGGTAATCTGCATTAGTTAGCAATTACCACAGGAAAAAAGAATCACTCCAAAATGTAAAAGCTTAAGACAACAACTGTTCATTTGCTCATAATTGTATGGGTCAATAACTGGGCAGAGTTTAACTGGCATTGACGGGGTTTACTTCTGTGTTTCCATCAGTTGGCAGACTGGCTGGGGGCCAACTGGCCAGCTGACAAGGACCTTATGCTCAAGCCTGAGGCCTTGGCTGTGTTGCTTGGAATGGCGGGGCAGTTTGGGCCTCTGTCTTCGCAAGCAGAGAGCAAAAGTCATAATGTTGTTGTAGAGCACCATTTTGCCCCATTTCATTGATCAAAGCAAGTCGTAAGGCTGACCCAGATACCAAGGGTAAGGATGTTAAAATTAGATTCCAACAGATTCTTTTTCAAATATGGCCTCATTGTCTTGATTTAAAAAAAAAATTCTGTAATTTTCTTCAATGTTGAAATTCTAGGATTAGTGAACCTGACATTATAAACATCTTCAATTGATTTTTTCTACAAATCATGTTTTTCAATTCTTATTTTGAACTAATTTTCGATAGAAAAGTTGAAAAAAAAGAGTGCAGATAATTTTCAAATACTCTTTACCCAGCTTCACCAACATTAACATCTTACATAATCAAAATATGATTGTCAGAGGAGGAAAACAACTTTGGTGCAATACAATTAACAAAACTAAATACTTTACGTGAATTTAAACACTAATGCTCTTTTACTGTTTTAGACTCTATCTATGCTCTCACTAGCATTTACTTGTTACTCTGCCTGAGTTTCCTACAGTCTGTAGCAGTTCCTGAGTCTTCCCTTATCTTTTAGACCTTGACACTTCAGAATAGTTTTGCTGTTGTTGTTGTTTCTGAAACAGAGTCTTGCTCTGTTACCAGGCGCCAGGCTGGAGTGCAGTGACGCAATCTCGGCTCACTGCAACCTCCGCTCACTGCAACCTCCGCCTCCCAGTTTCAAGCAATTCTCCTGCCTCAGCCTCCCGAGTAGCTGGGACCACAGGTGCGTGCCACCACACCCAGCTAATTTTTGTATTTTTTAGTAGAGACGGGGTTTCACCATGGTCTCAATCTCTTGACCTCATGATCCACCCACCTCGGCCTCCCAAAGTGCTGGGATTACAGGCATGAGCCACCGTGCTCAGCCCAGAATAGTTTTGATCAGTTCCTTTGTCAAATGCCCCCCATTTGAGTTTATCTGATGATATCTAGTATTTTCTTATGACTGGTCATGATTACATACATTTTGGGTAAAAATACCACAGATACAATGTTCCCTCAGTGCATAAGGTTCATAATGTGAATATGTGTTATTTCCTGGTGGTGTTGATCTTGATCTCTAGATAAAGGTGACCCCTGCCATGTTTCTCAATTTAAAGCTACCATCTTTCCCTTTGAGGTTAATAATTACTTGAGGAGACATTTCATCACAAAGAATTGAATTTAAACTGTGTATGGAAGAAATCTTTTTGAGTGGGCTGGTTTTATTGCTTAGTCATTTCTTTCACTATATTTCATCTATATGACCAGCTTTGCTTATTAAACTTGGGTTCTCTATAAATATTAAACAAGAGAAGTTTCATGCCATTTTTATAATTCTAGCAAATAAAAGGTAACAAAGACCTAATCAGTAAAGACATAAGTTGTTTGTGTATAGTCTATGTTTGTGGAAGTCAAAGAAAGGATCTATATCAAACAAGTGGCTACTTGTGGGGAAGACAGTGGTATTGGAGGGATATATGAAAGAAACTTACTGTTACTCTATGTGATCCTGAATTGTTTTAGTATTTTTGTAATGAGAACATATTGTGAATTATAAATGTGAAATAGAGAAATAATTTTAAAAGGCTCTTAGCCTACATGGCACTGTTTGTATGATGTCTTAGATGTGCAAACTGCCTTCAGGGAGTTCATAGCACATATTCTCTTGGAAATTCCCAAGAAATGGAGAGAATAAAAATTTGCTTCAATACTTTTTGAATTATGTTTTCTGTTGTTATTTTTTAAAACCTTACCAGAGTAAGAAAATAAATATATCTGACCAAGAGTAAAAATGTATTTGGAAGGCAAATAATATAGAAAAAAAGAGAAAGCATGAAAAAAGTAGAACTTGTGTAAATTTTTAATAACTTACATTCCTTTAATAGTTTTACATTTCTCATGTAAGAAATTTTTTGATTTGACCTAAAAAAATTAATTGATTCATGGGCATAAGATCTAAAAAAAACATTGTAATGAAAATCAGCAAAGCTCTTAGCATACGTAAATAATTAATTCTTTAAGGATCAAGTAAATGTTAGCCATTGTAAAAATTACAGAACATCTGGAAAGCAAAGAGATTGAACAATTGGAAATTAAAAAGGAAATGGTATGTTTTGTGCCACTGAGGGACTTCAGCAAATGGATACAAACCCATTTGAAAATAAATACAGAATCTGTATAATTAAAATGAGCCCAAAGATGGGTTTAGCATTTATATATCTCCTGGGAAGCATGCTGAGTCCGGAGTATAAAACCAAAGCAAAGGGAGGCTATTAAAAAATTATTTCCTGTTGTATTGTAGAACTTGAGAAGAGAATAAACATACCAATTACTTGCATGGCCGGTTCCACGTCTGTTGTGGCCTCTTCCAACAATGACAGCAGCTTGGCTGATATCTGATGCACGGACTCAATGTTGCTAAACAAGCCATCCACATCCAGCCTATCAATCTGAAGAAACAAAAAAACATTGAGCTCATAGAGAAAGAAGCACTGTATTTAGGATATTTCTCCTGATAACAGTAAGCATTTTAAATGCCAGTCCATGCTGCCTCTATTAACAGTTTCTGTAAACATTCTTATTTAGGAATTCTAGAGTGCAGTTTTTTTTTTTTTTTAATCCAGGAAATTGGGATGATACATCTGTTACTTCTTTTAAAAAAATTTTGAATATGTTTTGAGTTGATTGTACATCTATATATTCCTATATAAACCAGAATAGGAAGATTTGGGCCTAATTGGTATTTTTATTAACTGCCCTCTATGAGGGTATGTACTAGTGTGTAAGTATTTAGAATATTTTACTGCCTCTACAGCAGAAGTCAGACCTTACCCGAGGCAAGTAACTATTTTCAAAGCTGTTTTTAAACCACAGATGTTTAAAAAGTGATGACAAATAGTTGTGCTGGGATTCTTCCTCTTCTTCTTCTTTTGCTTGATACAAATATAAATGGAAATCTTCATTAAATATATACTACTAATCAAGGATTCATCATATTTTGTTATTTCATGCACACCCTTAACAACCAGTGTACTTATTCTTAGATCTTATAGTGAGTGTTTATAATAATTTATTTATTCATTTAGCCACCCTTTCATCAAATATTTTCTGAGAAGCTTTTATGTACCAAGAATTACAACAGAAGCCAGACTGTGTCATATGTAGTGGTTGATTAACAGAGGGATGGTCAACTATTCTCAGTTATCTGAATATGGTGAGATATGTGCTCTGACTTTGATGAATCTTATTTGAATTCATTCCCTTGAGTTTCAGTTGGATATCCTTTCATAATCCAACAGTGAATGGTCAGGCCAAGCCATATTGGTGCAGGCTCTACTGGGCTACATCAGGGAACAGGAGTAGGAGCCTTTTACTCATGACTTATTGTGAATGTGGTCATAGGTAGATAATTAATTCATCAATAATCAATTCATTGAGGAGTAGCACAAGTGAAAAGCAGAGTTGCTGGTATAAAACCAAGTCAGTAAAGTTAGGAGCATGAAAGAGACAGAGAATCCAACTAAAGAAAATGTGCCAAGAAATTAGGGGAATTAGGAACAAGGGATATAAGAAGCAAACCTAGAGAAATTCTGCAGATGAAGGCCAACAACTACAGCTTTTTTCCATTATTTCAGAATCAGTTCTTCAGGTGTGTGCAGGGTTTATTTAAGGGGAAGGAAGAAGGCAATCCACTCATCTTTTTTATCCCATTCCTTTCCAATAATATTGGACACCAATATTATTTTGGTAAGGATATTCTGTTAGTTCTTATGCAATACGGTCTTGCTGTATACAAGTCTTTCAACTGTATTAGGAAATTCCTCACTTTCCTGTCATTCATCCTGTCCTCAAGATAATTCACAGCCTCATCTATAATCAAATTCATAAGGTTATATGCAGTGGTTTATTTCAATATAGGATTAGACAACTTTTGAAAACTAGTTTTATGTATTCTGAAATTTTCTGTAATTAGTTATTACATTGCAATCATTATTAGTTCTTATGGTCTTTAATCCAGTGTCACAAAATGTTCCTTAATTGACCACTCACTTTAATAGGAGATGACACGTGGTTCTTTTGCTTGTAATCTAGAGAGGTTCAAGACTTTCCATTTCTATATTAGAAAATATATTTAATATTACAGAAAATATTTAAAAGGCATGTAACAGTTTTATGGATTTTCTCATTATTTAGTAACAAATTATTATTAACTACTTAACATGAAATTACATTTACTAATGCTTTATTATTATCAATGGCTCAAATGTCACATATCTCTGAGTACCACTGATTTCACACACTACTTATCCTAAAGAATTGCCTTATGTGTTGAGTAATAATTAAATCCACAATGGTATAACTTTGAATAATGCAAGATGTTTTCCAAAAGTTGCATATGAATCAAATTTTTATAGATTGGTTCATTTCAAATTTACTAATTGCGTATTTTTTAAAAATCATTTTTGAAATAAATCCTTCTAATATATAAAATTTCAGCCCCTGATTTACTTGCTTTATAGATAAACTATCAGCAGTAAATCATAGTGTATCCCTGTTATTATTTCACTTTGTTGTGGAAACTTTATTCTGAGAAACTTGAAGTATTTCATGTTTATTATTTCATACATGACTCCAACTTCTTTGTAATGAATGAACCATCTTGAAGATACGGAAAATAATGCAGAGCAAAGAGAGGAGCTGTGCTCCAACTTAAGCAAGAAGTTCAGGGTAGAACTGGATTCAAAAATTGACCTTTTCATTCTGTGCCTTCGTCCATTACCAGCAAATATTAATAATAGAGTACTTTGCTATCTCTGTTTAGATTTTTTGTTTGTTCCTGAGTTTTTCATAAAGTTGTCACTCCTACAATTTATTTCCCAAGGTCAGTATCCTGTATATCTGTTTAATTTAGATTACAAATCCATTTAGCAATGATCTAATTCTACATTTTATCTATAATCTTAGCTCAGTGCAACAAATACTAAATCACAAAAACATAGATTTTAATTCCACTTCTTCCTGAAGGACAGAAATGATTAAAACATCAATTGGCCTGATTTCAAAACCCATATCACCATGAGCCCATGGGGATTCTATGAATCATAAAATGAATTCATATACAGTCATTGTTATGCCAGGGAACAAACAAATGCCTGGTACAAATGGGCTTTTAAAACTGATAGATAATTTTATGATTACTGATGTAAATTCAAGGAAGCGTGTTTTTATATATATTAATCATTCACTAGAAACAAGCAATGCTCTAAAAGTTTAAGTTGAATTACATTTTAAATAGATTAAAATTCATTTTTTTTAAAAAAGTCTAAGTACACAGTATTTTAAGCCAAGTCAGTATGTAATAATTCAGACTTACAAAACAAAAAAATTAAAAGCCAATGTTTCTTTTTCTTTTTTAAAAATTTCCTCCAAAAAAAAAAAAAAAACAGTATACATGTGCACAATGTGCAGATTTGTTACATAGGTATACATGTGCCATGGTGGTTTGCTGCACCTATTAACCCATCTTCTAAGTTCCCTTCCCTCCCCACCCACCCCTCAACAGGCCCAAGTGTGTGTTGTTTCCTTCTGTATCCATGTGTTATCACTATTCAACTTTCACTTATGAGTGGGAACATGCTGTATTTGGTTTTCTGTTTCTTTGTTAGTCTGTTAAGGATGATGGCTTCTAATTTTATCTATACCTCTGCAAAGGACATGATCCCATTCCTTTCTATGGCTGCATAGTATTTCATGTTGAATATGTACCACATTTTCTTTATCCAGTATGTCATTGATGGGCATTTGGGTTGGTTCCATGTCTTTGCTATTGTAAATAGTGCTGCAATAAACATAGGTGTGCATGTGTATTTATAGTAGAATGATTAATATTCCTTTGGGTATATGCCCAGTAACTGGATTGCTGGATCAAATGGTATTTCTGGTTCTAGATTAAAGGCCACTGTTTCAATTGGCAATTTAATTTGTTGCTTTGTGAAAGTACTTATCGCAAGATATGCTTCAAATAGCAAGTTCTCATTATATTTAAATAATTACTAGGTTTTAAAATCAGGTAATGTGATGACGCCAGCCTTGTTCATTTTGCTCAAGATTGCTTTGGCTCTTCAGGGTCTTGTGTGGTTGTATATCAGTTTTAAAGATATTTTTCTATTTATATGAAACATGTCATTGGAATTTTGATAGGAATAGCATTTAGTCTATAGATTGCTTTGGGTAGAATGGATATTTTTACAATATCAATTCTTCCAATCCATTAACACCAGGTATCTTTCTATTTATCTATGTCTTCAAATTCTTTCAACAATGTTATGTAGTTTTCAGTGACTTCAAATCTACTACAAAGCTATAGCAATCAAAACAGCATGGTACTAGCCTAATAACAGACATACACCAATGGAACAGAATAGAGCCCAGAAACAAATCCACACTTTTATAGTTGATTGATTTTCAACAAAGATGTCAAGAACACATGATTGGAACAGTCTTTTCAAAACATGGTTCTAGAAAAACTGGCTATCCACATGCAGAAGAATGAAATCAGACCTTTACCTCACACCAAATCAACGCCAAATGAGTCGAAGACTTAAATCTAAAACCTGAAATTGTAAAATAACTGAAAGAAAACACAGGCAAAAAACTCCCTAACATTGGTCTGGGCAATTATTTCTTGGATGTAACCCCAAGGCACAGGAAACAAAAGGAAAAATAGACAAATGGATTTACATCAAATGTAGAAGCTTCTGCACAGCAAAGAAAACAATAATCAGAGTTGAGAGACAACTTGTGGAATGACAGAGTACATTTGCAAACCACACATCTGATAAGGGGTGTTAATATGGAAAATATATAAGAAACTCAAACAACTCAAAAGTAGTAAAACAGACGATCCCATTTAAAATGAGCAAAACTAATGGATACTAGGCTTAATACCTGAGTGATGAAATAATGTGTACCACAACACCCCTCGTGACACATGTTTACCTGCCCATTCTGTACACATACCCATGACCTTAAAAGTTAAAAAAAAATTTAAAAATAAAATGAAAGTTAAAAAAAAGAAAAATGGGAGTCATTTCCAAGATGGCACAGTAGGAACAACTTGGGATTGCAGCTCTCAGTAAAGGCGCAGAGGGTGAGTCCTAGCCGCATTTCCAGACGGATCTTTTTTGCCCACAGAACAGGGAAATTCCCAGGTGTAGGAGAGACACGGGATGCCAGCGCAGCCCTCTCGGCTTGCACGGCCTTTTGGCCGGTGCTGCAGCGCAGCGGCACCCCGCACAAAATGCGCTGATCTGGGTGCCCTGTTAAACCGGCAATCTGAGACCTGGGAGGGCAGAGCATATCCATCTGATTAAATGGGACTTGGACAGTAAGCCAGACAAGGAGATTCCCAGGAAGCGACATTTGAGCCAGTGCAGTGGGTCGCTGCATGGAAAATCACACAGATCCCGGTGCCCTATCAGCAGGTGACTAAAAAACCTGGGAGAGAGTCAAACGCTCGACTTAAAAAAAAAAAATGGAGAAAGGGCTCTGAGGCAGGGAGCCAGGTGATAAGGCTCGGCAGGTCCCACCCCCACAGGGACAAAAAAAATGGCGATTCAAAATGCTCGGGGTTGAAAGTTTCACTGCGGGCACAGCTGAATCCAGGACAGTGCAGCTCAGTGGGGGAAGGGCAGCCATCACTACCGAGGCATTCTGCCCCTACTGAGGTACACACCCATTGCTGATGCAGCCTGCCATTGCCAAGGCAACCTGCCATAACAGAGAGACTCCACCAACAGGGTGGAGCCCACAACAGCAGGGCAGAGCCCACAGGCAACAGCGCTGTGGAACCCACAGCAGCAGGGTGGAGCCCACAGCAGCAGGGCCTGGAGTGGACCTCAGCAGTCATACAGCAGAGGGGGTAGACTGTTAGAAGGAAAACTAAGTAGCAGAAATATTTCATCATCAACAATCTGGGCGTACACTCAGAGACCCAATCGAAAAGCCAGCAACTACTCAGATGACAGGTGGATAAATCCACAAAGATGGGAAGAAACCAGCACAAAAAGGAGGAAAACACCCGAAACCAAAACACCTCGTCTCCTACAAAGGACCAAAACTCCTCACCAGTAAGGGAACAAAGCTGGACGGAGAATGAGTGTGATGAAATGACAGAATCAGACTTCAGAAGGTGGATAATGAGAAACTTTCATGAGCTAAAAGAACATCTTCTAAATCAATGCAAAGAAACTAAGAACTTTGAAAAAAGATTTGAAAAAAGATTCAAGGAAATGATAACAAGAATGGACAACTTAGAAAGGAATATGAATGCATTGAAGGAGCTGAAAAACACAACACAAGAACTTTGCGAAGCATGCACAAGTTTCAACAGCCGAATTGACCAAGCAGAAGAACGAATATCAGAAGTCGAAGATCAACTCAATGAAATAAAACAAGAAACCAAGATCAGAGAAAAAAGCACAAAAAGGAATGAACAAAGTCTCCAAGAAATGTGGGACTGTGTGAGGAGACCTAACCTACGTTTGATAGGTGTACCAGAATGTGACGAAGAGAATGAATCCAAGCAGGAAAATACTCTTCAGGATATTATCCAGGAAAATTTCCCCAACCTAGCAAGGCAGTCCAATACTCAAGTCCAGGAAATACAGAGAACACCACAAAGATATTCAGCAAGAAGAGCAACCCCAAGGCACATAATCGTCAGATTCACCAGGGTTGAAATGAAGGAGAAAATACTAAGGGCAGCCAGAGAGAAAGGTCGGGTCACCCACAAAGGAAAGCCCATCAGACTCACAGCAGATCTCTTGGCAGAAACTCTACAAGCCAGAAGAGAGTGGGGGCCAATATTCAACATCTGTAAAGATAAGAACTTTCACCCAGAATTTTATATCCAGCCAAACTGAGCTTCATAAGTGAAGGAAAAATAAAATCCTTTGCAAACAAGCAAGTACTCTGAGATTTTGTCACCACCAGGCCTGCTTTACAAGAGCTCCTGAAAGAGGCACTACACATAGAAAGGAACAACCAGTACCAGCCATTCTAAAAACATACCAAATGCTAAAGAGCATCAATAAAAAGAAGATTCTGCATCAACTAACAGGCAAAACAGCCAGCTAGCATCAAAATGGCAGTATCCAATTCACACATAACAATATTAATCCTAAATGTAAATGGGCTAAATGCACCAATCAAAAGACACAGACTGGCAAGTTGGATAAAAATCCAAAACCCATCAGTGTGCTGTATCCAGGAAACCCATCTCACATGCAAGGATACACAAAGGCTCAAAATAAAGGGATGGAGGAAGATTTACCAAGCAAATGGAGAGC
>CAUYOR010047492.1:0-11748 GCA_963573925.1 Callimico goeldii | reverse complement strand
AATACGATTTGACCCAGCAATCCCATTACTGGGTATATATCCAAAGGATTATAAATCGTTCTACTATAAGAACATATGCACACGAATGTTCATTGCAGCTGTTTACAATAGCAAAGACCTGGAACAAACCCAAATGCCCATTGATGATAGACTGGACAGGGAAAATGTAGCATATATACACCATGGAATATTATGCAGCCATCAAAAACGATGAGTTTGTGCCCTTTGTAGGGACATGGATGAACCTGGAGACCATCATTCTCAGCAAACTGACACAAGAACAGGAAATGAAATACCGCATGTTCTTACCATTGTTCTTTTCTAAGAAAGCAACATGCAAGATCATGTTATTCAGACACAAAAGTATTGGAATGCAACCATCCCCTCTTCTTACTACAAACTGAAATTCTATTCAATCCTAGAAAGGTGTATTGAGCACCTACCATGAGTACCCACTATATGTCATGACATTGGTTGGCATTTCTGGAAAGCAAAACATTAATATTAGTCTGTTCTCATGCTGCTAATAAAGACATACCCGAGACTGGGTAATTTATAAAGGAAAGAGGTTAAACTGACTCACAGTTCAGCATGACTGCAGAAGTCTAGGGAAATTTACAATCATGGTGGAAGAGAAAGTAAACATGTTCTTCTTCACATGGTGGCAGCAAGAAGTGCCAAGAAAAACTGGGAAAATCTCCTTATAAAAACCATGAGATCTCATGAGAACTCATTCTCACAAGAACAGCATGGAGGTAACCTCCCCCATGATTCAATTACCTCCCACACTGTCCCTCCCACTACATGTGTGGATTATGGGAACTACAATTCGAAATGAGATTTGGGTGGGGACACAGCCAAACTACATCAACGCTATATATATTGGTGACAAGCACATGCTTTAGTGTCAGGCAGAGGGTGTTTGAAAACCAACTCTGTCATTTACTAGTTTTTTTTTGTTTTTATCATGGGAGATAAATAGCGTCTCTCTCTCTCTCGCTCCTTCTTTCTCTCCCTTCCTCCTTCCTCTCTTTTAGATGGAGACATAACTTGCATGTAATAGGATGTCCAAGTATTAAACAAGATAAATGATATTTTAATTTTTATATGCCAGATCAATATACATAACATTTGCATAATCTCAGAAAACAGTCTTGTATTCATTCCCAATGAAAATTTTCCAGCCCCACTCCTATCGGAAGAAAATACTCTTCTATTTCCTGTCAATAGAGGTTAGTTTTGATTATTGTTGAAATTTATATAGATAGAATGATACTACATGGTTTTTTTTTTTAAACAGGGTCTCACTGTCACCCAGGCCAGAGTGCACTGGCCTGATCTTGGCTTATTGCAGAAACTGCCTTCTGGGTTCAAGTGATTCTCATGCCTTAGCATCCTGAGTAGCTAGAATTACAGTCTTGTGCCATCACACCTGGCTAATTTTTGTATTTTTAATAGAGATGGGATTTCACCATGTTGACCAGGCTGCTCTCAAACTCTTGACCTCAGGTAATCTGCTTGTGTCAGCCTCCCAAAATTTTGTGATTACAGGCATGAGCTATCCAGCTCAGGCTATTTTTTTTTAAGCTGGCTTCTATCACTCAACATAATTTTTCTGAGGTTCACCTATGCTGCCATGTATTAGGTTTCCTTTTTTTAATGATATTGTTATTTTGCAGTATTCCACTGTATAAACTTATCATAACTCATTTATACATGCTCCTGTTGGTTACCTTTGGATTGTTGCCAATTGGGAATATTGTGCGTAGAAGAGTTTTGTCAATACATGCACTCATTTCTCTTGGGTATGCACCTAAGGCTGGAATGAATGGATCATAAATGTAGGCACATGATTAAATTTACTGAGAATGGGCACATAGTTACTGTTTATCAATGCGTAAGAATTCTGGTTGCCCACACCCTTGCTAACCTTGGTCACTTTCATCCTCTGATTTTAGTCATCCTGGTGGGCATTTAGTGGTAACTTGTGGTTTTTCTTTCATCCCTCTGTTTATTGGACTTCAGTGTATCTTCTTTGTTTTGTTGAGCAGGTTAGTTCTGGTCCCTAAGCCCCAGTTCCTCATCTATAAAACAGGGTCAATAATAATATATTCTCTTATGGCTACTGTAAGAATTTAAGAAGATAATGTGTACACAATGTTTAGCCCAGTGCCTGGCACATAACTTGTTCAATAAATACTTATCATTACTTTTTTCATTATTTCATATCACCAGAGAAAAAAACAATTGTAAGTAAATAAGATCCCTGGAGTTAACAGTGCTTACAGACTGGCAGGGATCGTAGTGGTAACATCATCTAGGAACATGCATCCAGGTGGGTGACACAGACAGACAGATACATGGGCATTCACTGGGACACACAAAGAGATAACAATAAAAACCATGGGTTGCATGATGCTTGGCAATTTGCTAAGTATATTTTATACGTCATTTTTCATTTTGATACAATACTGAGATAAAAGGATTTTGACTGTCCTTTCATGAATGATTAAACATGATCCAACCATAAATAAGAAGTACTTAAATTTAAAAGGCTGTCTTTGGACCATTAGCAACAAACTGAGGACTTTTACAGAAACAGTGGCTGACACTTGGGTGACTTCATGTCACTTGGCTGATGACGGCTTTGATCCGAGTTGTAAAAAGCAAAAAAAGAAAAAAATTTAAAAGGAATGAGAAGTGAAGAAACAATAAAAGTTCTAGAGATGGGTAGGAACATATGAGAAATTAGCTTAAAAATAATTTACCATGAACAAACTGTGAAGGTGTATGCCTGGATTCAACTACCTCAATAAAAACACCTACTTAAGAGATAATTAGATGCCTGGTTCCTCTCAGAATTTTCTTTTCAAATATATTTATTTTTATTTTACTTATTAATTTTTAAGACAGCTATAATAAAGGTGGCTGTCTTATTATAAGTGGCTCACGCCTGTAATTCCAGCACTTTGGTAGGCTGAGGCAGGTGGATCACTTGAGGTCAGCAGTTTGAGACCAGCCTGGCCAACATGGTGAAAACCAACTTTTACTAAAAATACAAAAATTATCCGGGCATGGTGGCTCACACCTGTAATCCCAGCTACTCGGGAGGCTGGGGCACAATAATCGCTGGAATCCAGGAGATGAAGGTTGCAGTGAGCCGAGATTGCGCACCACTGCACTCCAGCCTGGATGACAGAGTAAGACTGTCTCAACAACGACAATGACAACAAAAGACAATTATGAAACAAGTTTTCAACAGTCATTTTTTGGTTTAAAAACTCTGTTAAAATATTTTATTACAGGCTTTAGTATTCTCTAACACCTCATAATTTGTTTGAAGTAAAAGTAGCATGCCATCAACTGTACATTATTAAAATGCACAATTTTAAATGTTTGTAAAATGTAGTAACAATATATACAATTTTAAAGTCTTGACATATGTATACAACTCTAAAATTATCACCACAAACAAGGTAATGAACTTATCCCTCATCTCCAAAAGTCTCCTCATTCCCCTTAGTAATGCCTCCCAGATCTCCAAGCTCTATGTCCCATTGCCAAGCAACCACTGATTTGCTTTTTGTCACTATAGGTTACTCTGCATTTTCTAGATGTATATAAATGGCATCATACAGTATGTACTCTTTTACTGTCTGACTCCTTTTACTCAGCATAATTATTTTGTGATTCATCAATGTTGTTGAATGTGTCAATAGTTCATTCCTTTTTATTACTGAGTAGTTTCCTCTTTGAGGAATAAATCACAGTATGTTTATTCATGTAACATGGGTTATTAATAACCCAATAACATTTGGGTTATTTTAGTTTTTACCTATTATAAACATGGCTGCTGTGAATATTTGTGTATAACTCTTTCCATAGGCAAATGCTTTCTTGTCTCATGGGTAAATAACTGTGAGGGAATGGGTGGATCATATAGAAGGTATCTGTTAAACTTTTTTTTTTTAAAACAGAATTTTGCTTTTGTCACCCAGGCTGGAGTGCAGTGGTGTGATCTTGGCTCACTGCAACCTCTGCTTCCTGGGTTCAAGCAATTCTCCTGCCTCAGCCTCTTGAGTAGCTGGGATTACAGGCATGCGCCACCATGCTTGGCTAATTTTTGCACTTTTAATAGAGACGGGGTTTCACCATGTTGGCCAGGCTGGTCTTGAACTCCTGACCTCAGGTGATATGCCTGCCTGGGCCTCCCAAAGTGCGGGGATTATAGGCATGGGCCAGAGCAACTGGCTCGTTTAATTTTCAAGAAACTGACAAACGTTTCCAAAATGGTCATTCCTTCTTACTATCCCATCAACAGGAAATGTGAGTTCCCATCCTTCCATATCCTCAGCAATGTTTGGTATGCTTTTTAATTTTAGATATTCTAATGGATATCTAGAGGTATCAAGATTATGTTTTAATTCATTTCCCTAATGAGAAAGATGCTAAGCATCTTTTGTATGCTCATTTGCCATTTCTTTTTTGGTGAATGTCTGGTCAAATACTGTGTCCATTTTTAAAAAGTTGGGTTGTTTGCTTTTTCAGTGTTTAGTTTTGAGGGATACGTAGGTAGGTACATAGACAGATAGATATGTATATACATAGTTACAAAATGTTATATATATATATATATATATATATATATATCTCCCAAAATTATTCCTTCAGTCTCTTAACTGCATCTTTTAAAGAGCAGTAGTTCTAAATTTTGATAAGTCCAATTATTATATTTTTATATTTAGTACTTCTTGTGTGGAATCTAAAAAGTTTGTGCCAAACTCAAGTTCAAAATTATTTTCACCTGTTTTCTTCAGCAGGCTTATAACTTTAGTTTTCATATTTAGGTCTGTGATTCACTTTGACCTAATTTTTATATATGGTGGCATTTTCTATAAGCTCAGTTTTGGGGAGAGGGGTGTATGGATTTCCAATTGTTCCAGCACAATTTTTTGAAAAGGCAATTCTCCACTAAATTGTCTTTGAACTTTTGTCAGATACCAAATATATACACTCAGAGAGAAAAAAGAGAGGTAGGTCTATTTCTAGACTCTATTCTGTTTTCTTTACCTATTTATCATTTTTGTGCCAATACCACACTGTTTTGATTACTGCCACTTTATAACATCTTAAAATTAGTAGTAAAAGTTCTCCCAATTTCTTCTTCTTTGTCAAATTTATTTCTTGTTTTTTTTTGTATTTGCATATGAATTTTCAAATCAAATTATTAAACTTTTACAAAATATCCTGCTAGTATTTTAATTTGAATTGCTTAGATTCTGTAGGTCAATTTTAAGAGATTTAGTAGCTTAACAATATTAGATATTCTAACCCATGAACAAAGCATTTCTTTCTTTTAAGCATCCTTTAATCTCTCTCAAGAATATTTTATTGTTTTTGGTTTACAGGTCTTATACATCTTTTATCACATTTATCACTAAGTAGCTAGTAATTTTTATGCTGTTATTTTTAAAATTTCAATCTATGATTGTTTAGTTTTTGTACATAACTTTCAATTGATTTTGTATGTTGAGCTCATAATCAACACTCTTACAAAACCCAAGAGTAAGACTTCTAGTGTCTTTTTTGTTTGTCTAAATACCATGTTGGTTCCAGTCAAATTTTATTAACAATTCCACAAAGAATTGTGGACTAATAAGAACCCTCAAGAAAACAGCAAGAGCACATATAAGGAGCAGGGACTATCCCTAGGGCTAAGATAGAGCACCCAAAGAATAAAATCATATCAGTGCTAGGGTCAGCACCTTATTGGAGAAGGCATGGCCACGGCTCACTAGATGACAGAGGAATCACTGTGGTGCTGTGCCAGTGGAACTTTCTGGAAATATCACCACTTGGCTGCTGGGAAAAGCTGTTCAAGAAGAGATAACTAGCTGGGGGCACTCTTCTAAGAAACCACTGAAGGGTTTTTAGAGGTAACTGGCTTCTGTGGGTTGCTGCTAACCAATGTGCACTGCTGGTTCTGATTGCTGGAGAGGTAGCCATGCTGCAGAAGCCTGAAGTTGAAGAAGGTACCGACATAACAGAGCTGGGTCTTATTTTTATAATCACCATGCCTCTACTTGACTTTTTCCGGGCTAAGGCAATCGTAAGGCTCACCTTACATATTTCCTGTCTCTCAGGGATCACTCTTGTTATTGCTTGATGTCAACGGCCTCAAAAATTGTTGTTTCTTACAATATTTTTTCTGGTTTTCGCTTCCTATCCAGTGGGAGCATATATCTGATCCCTGTTACACCACCTTGGCTAGATGCAGAAGTCTTCTTCATGAATTTTTTTCCCCTAAAGATGAAGAATTAAGGAGAAGGGATTTATAGAAGGAAGTTTTTCCCAAATATTTTGTCTAAGCCACTGGCAACATGGAAATTTCCTGGCTCTTAGATAGGGCATCTCATGGCAGTAAATGACTATGTTCTGAAAATGGATAAACATGATCCTGAAACATTTCAATGTATCTTTAATCAACCCATCTGATCTACTGTTTCTAACACTCTGCGATTTGGAGACAGCTCAGTAGAGTTGAATAAGTACAAGTCTAAATGTTTGAAGTTCTGTGTTCTCATCCTAGTTCTGACACTAATTATCTGTGTACCTGGATATCAGACTCAATCTCTCTCTGTAACACAGCATCATTGGCTGACTTTCTGACCATTTGAGTAGCACTTGCAGCTTTAAAACAAAACCCAGCATTTCAATGGCTTAATGCAGTGTAAGGTTTTTTTTTTTTTTTTTTTGCTTGTGCAACAGTTCAAAACAGAGGTTCCCTGGTTGCAGGTGGCTTTCCACGGCTAGTGATTTGGAAACACAAGCTCCCTCTGACTAAAGACCCTGCTGTCCCTTCGGAGCCCTCTACTTATCTTATCTAGGTGAAAAGATAGGGAAAGCCATTTTTTGAGGCCTATTCAGCTTTCACAGGCAGCTTCCTGCCAAGGGAGATTTAGAGATCTGTTGTTAGTTATACAGTCACAAACTTTTATAAGCCAGGCTTATGATTTTTTGGCAATGAAATTTCCTCAAAACTTAGCAGCTTCTTATATAATTGCTTCTATTTAGTGCCTCTGTGTCTATTATTTCCTAGATATAATTTTCAAAGCTGATTTATTTCTTTGCTTTCTCACCCTCTGCCTTTCTCAATTTCACTGCAGTTTCCCAGAGCTCATCGACACAATAGGTCTTGTCAGAAAGGCCATACCTTTAATCTGAATATTGTGAAAGGGCAACTTAAATAGGAGCTTACTCTTTTAGTGGCAGAGTCTTACTTTGAGAGGCAGTCAGCTTTTCCACGCCTGTGACACCGAGGCTTTCTGCATGCTTTCTGTTCCCTTTCATTTCTATGCTGAGTGACCTGCTCTTGCCTGAGTGCATCTCTTTTAATATTTGGTTACACTGTGCAAACAAGGGAAAGCATATTCTTCTAACAATCTCTTTTCCCCATTACCTTGAGCCACGGGCTCAGAAGTCACACAATCCACCCTCCAAATGATCACAGGTAAAACTTTACCAAATGTTTTGTCACTGCTGGTCATGGGGCTCTCTCTTTCCAACCTCCAGAATCAGTTTTCTCTCTCCCCGTTATTTGTACTTTTAGCCAATGACATTTATTTTAGACTATTTATTATTATTATTATTATTACTACACAAGTTCTGGGGTATATGTGCAGATCGTGCAAGTTTGTTACATAGGTATACATGTGCCATGGTGGTTTACTGCATCCATCACCCCATCATCTACATTAGGTATTTCTCCTAATGCTATCCCTCCCCTATACCCCCACCCCCTGCTATCCCTTCCTTAGTTCCCCACCCTCCCACAGGCCCCAGTGTGTGATGTTCCCCTCCCTGTGTCCATGTGTTCTCATTGTTTAACATCCACTTATAAGTGAGATACATGTGGTGTTTGGTTTTCTGTTCCTGTGTTAGTTTACTGAGAATGATGGTTTCCAACTTTATCCATGTCCCTGCAAAGGACATGAACTCATCCTTTTTTATGGCTGCATAGAGTTCCATGGTGTATATGTGCCACATATTTTTATCCAGTCTATCACTGATGGGCATTTGGATTGGTTCCAAGTCTTTGCTATTGTGAACAGTACCACAATAAACATGCATGTGCATGTGTCTCTATAATGTAAAGATTTATAATCCTCTGGGTATATACCCAATAATGGTATTTCTAGTTCTAGAACCTTGAGGAATTGTCTTTTTAAAATAAACATCTTTAAATTTTTCTTTAAACAAAGTGAATAAGAGCTGAATGTTTGGGCCCTTGAGTTGAGCTTAGGCAAAAGATCTGGATTAATTATCTAGTTTGGTATTCTATGAATTGAGATTTTTTTTTTTTTTTTTGCCTTTAATAAGCTTATGTTGGGGCCACGCACAATGGCTCACACCTGTAATCCCAGCACTTTGAGAGGCAAAGGTGGGAAGATTACTTGAGGTCAAGAGTTCAAGACCAGCCTGGTCAACATGGTGAAAGACTGTCTATACTAAAAATACAAAAATATTAGCCAGGTGTGGTAATACACACCTGTAATCCCAGCTGCTTGGGAGGCTGAGGCAGAAGAATAGCTTGAACCCAGAAGACAGAGGTTGCAGTGAGCTGAGACTATGCCACTGCACTCCAGCCTGGGTAACAGAGCAAGATTCTGTCTCAAAAAAACAAACAAAAAAAGGAAGCTTATATTTTAACCATAAGATTAAAAATATCCTGTATTAGATTAAAGGAGTGTACACTTGTCTGTCTGTACACTTGTCAGTCTGAATTGCATGGTATTAATTACATGATCTAAAGCTTTAGTACCTAGAGTAATTGTAGCCTCTTAGACCTGAGGGTCTGTCAGAAATACTTTATCCCTAAGCCACAATCTGCATTGTAACAAGATTATCTGGTGATTTTAAAGCCCATTAAAGCTTGAGAAGCCAGGTCAAATTAGTGTTTCTCCAAGGTTGGATTGCTTACAAAAGATTCACCTTAGTGGGGCACCTAATAAACATGCAGATACTGGAGCCTACTAAAGACTCACCAAATCAGGATCTCTGAATATGGAGTCAGGAATCATTATTAATAAGCAGCCCAGATGATGCTCACACACAATCATATTTGAGAAACACTATTTAACATAGTTCAGAGATCTGAGAGTCTCTTGGTAAGTTGGGAAGAGAAAAAGACAGAAAAGGCTATGAGTTTTAAAACACAATACTGAAAATTGGAATATTGTTTTCAAAGTTCAAGAAACTAGGGCAACTTGGAGCTAATTATCAAAAACAAGCAATTAAGTAGAGGTTAGCTGCAGGGAGGATGGCTGCCTGGATCACTTGGATACAGTTTGCCCCCCAAGTTAATAAGAAGGATTCCCTGGGGAGCTATAAAAGACAATTTTTCAACTTGAGACCTGGAAGATAGGGCCACTGAAAGGAAACCTTCCAGTGACCAGAGTTATATTTATCTTTCTGCCTGAGGCACTCACCAATTATGTGCACTATAAATACAAGTTGGCCTTCCTGCTAGAAAAAGCACAAGGGTTGAGAACGTCTATGTTCTGGTTTATTAGAAATAAGTTCTTAGAAAAACTTGTGAGCAAAAACTAACAAGCAAAGTGGGAAAGAAAAAGTAAAACTCTAGGAATGTAGGATGGAATTAAAACAAGCATCCAAGTTCTCAAGAGTAGAAGATTACAACAAGGAGGAAAAAAAAAAAGATAAATTCTATAGGAGCTTCTACTCCAGTGTGGTCCATGAACCAGCATCAGCTTCTCCTGGGAGCTTATTTGGAACGCAAACTCTCAGGCCCCACCGAAACACCCCTGAAGATGAATCTGCATCTTAAGAAGATCCATAGGTGATCTGTATGCGCTGCATCGTATCAGTGGTTCTTGAAATTGGTTGCAAATTAAAATCATCTCAGAAACTTTTAAAAATTATGAACTATACATATAGCCCCAAAAGAATAAGCCCTCTATATGTAGCTAAGGTTGAAGACCACTGTTCTATTATGTATCTTTGGATTTATGAAGTTACATTATAGGTATAAAACTTCCTCAAAGAAGGTAGCCACTTACCTTTTTGATTAAGCTATAATATTCTATGGACCACAAAACTTGAAGTCACTAGAAAAACACAATACTGGGAAATGATTTAGTGGACTACTCTTAAATATGGGAAGGCATCACATACTGATGTATATTTGACAGCTAATAGAGAAGTTTGCTCTCTTCCTACCCAAATGGATCAAACCCACCCTACATTCACTCATCAGTTTAGATAATCCTCTGAGAATAAGTGGAAAAGCCTAAAGAAATCTAAAATGCCCCTCTACTGGCTTAAGTATTGTGAGAATATGCAGTATTTGTATCTCTTCTTGTAGTTAAAGGTCATGACATTATAAGAGAACCGAGGATTTGAGATGTGAGTGTGTTTTAATAATCACATATTCTTGAGTCTAAGTTAAAAGGTCTTTGTTCAAATCTATAACACAGGTTTTAGCCACCTGTACAAAGAACACAAACTGACACTTTTACAGCCGGGAAAGCATCTTTTAAACATGTGAATTCTTATGGTAATTCCTGTGACTTCTTAGAGTAGAAGCAACTTATAATTCAAATATTTGAGATCATAAAATAGACATTCAGCAGGATCTCTTAAACTGAAATGCAAAAGAAAAGAAGTGATAAAAGCCCAAATAAAACTATACAATGGGATGTTATGAACAACACACATAGCCCAAAAAGAATAATTTGGAGGAAGAACTCATCATTCTCAGTGGTAACTAATTTGAAAGACTGTCTGATACAATACTTAAAACTTCAAAGAGGAGAATAAATATTTATACAATATGAATAATAAATAAAATTAGGTTGAAAACTTAATACGTGTAGTAAACAAATTCTCATTGGTTTCTCTAAGACACTGCTTAGAACACATGACTAATACAGTAATAACAAGGCAGGCCACATTGAAAACAATGTCGTGTGACATGTAGAAGACATGAACTGAAATCTGTAAACCTCAAGGGAGAACATGGAGAAAGCATATGTGTAAGAATTAAGAGGCTGCAACATATTTTGCTTGTGGTCCTGACAATAAAATAAATTTTAAAAATAGAAATAAAAATTTATAAAAGAATAAAGACAGACACAAAAAAAGTTTTAGTACATAGCAGACTGAACTGGAATCAAACATTTATTATATTATTCAACAAACATGTACTGAACAATGATACTGCACTATGCTCTGAGGCTACAGACAGATGAAAGATGGCTAAATGGGAGTTTGTGTAAATATTGCTTTCCTCATACTGAAGAGAAAATTAACTCAGAGTTGATGCCGCATAGAGAAATCCTTTAACTAGCTAGATATTCTCAAACAGTTAAGGGTAGAGGATGTGATAAATGTTTTACTTGCCTAGTTGACAGTCTCTCAGGAGGTTGAAAAAGCACTGAAATGAGAAGTAGCTCTCTCAACATCATTTTACCTCAATGAAAGAAATGGTTGATTTCTTTCATTGAGACCTTGGGACAAAAATGACACAATTATACAGGATATTAAGTAGTCGTGTATAACATCAAGAAAGTAAAGTTCAGGCCGGCCGCGGTGGCTCAAGCCTGTAATCCCAGCACTTTGGGAGGCCGAGGCGGGTGGATCACGAGGTCAAGAGATCGAGACCATCCTGGTCAACATGGTGAAACCCCATCTCTACTAAAAATACAAAAAATTAGCTGGGCATGGTGG
>CAUYOR010047491.1:0-19890 GCA_963573925.1 Callimico goeldii | reverse complement strand
CATAGATAGTATGTATGTGTATATATATTTATATATATATACATGCACACGCACGTGCACACACACACACACACACACACACCCCACCCTTACAATTAGCAAGATACAGCAAGGACTCCTTTACTTTCACAGTGCTCGACTTTCATGTTGTGTGGGGGGGCGTGTATATATATATATACATATATATATATATATATATATACACATATATATATATATATTTTTTTTTTTTTTTCTTTTTACCTGCATCCTCTATAATCCAGTATATAGTGATAGAATTTTATTTGGGTGCATTCCCAATTAGTCTCCCTGTGATTATGTGTAACCCTACAATTAAGTTCTTGTCAATGGAACATATGTAAAATTTACGTATACAACTTCCAGATCATGCTCTTTTTTTTTTTTGAGATGGAGTTTCGCTCTTATTACCCAGGCTGGAGTGCAATGGCACGATCTCGGCTCACTGCAACCTCCGCCTCCTGGGTTCAGGCAATTCTCCTGCCTCAGCCTCCTGAGTAGCTGGGATTACAGGCACGCACCACCATGCCCGGCTAATTTTTTGTATGTTTAGTAGAGACGGGGTTTCACCATGTTGACCAGGATGGTCTCGATCTCTCGACCTCCCAAAGTGCTGGGATTACAGGCTTGAGCCACCGCGCCCGGCCCAGATCATGCTCTTAAAAGGCATGGGTGTTTTCCTTTTTCTCTTGCTTATGTCCCCATTGGCTGGAAGAGGGAAATGGTGAAGGTACACTATCTTTAACCTTGCAGATGAGGAAAAGAACAGAGCCACAAGAGAGGAGTCTTAGGTTTTCAGCACCATGGAACTACCATACTAGCCTTGAACTGTTTGGATTGCTATGAGAGACAGACACTTTTATTTTGTTTAAGGTATTGTTTTGGTCTTTGTTATAGCAACTGAACAATGTACCTTCATGCACAAGGCATATGAAGAGGCAAATAAGACCAGCCTGAGTGGCTGGGTGCAGTGGCTCACACCTGTAATCCCAGCACTTTGGGAGGCCAAGGCAGGTGGATCACCTGAGACCAAGAGTTCAAGACCAGCCTGACCAACATGAAGAAATCCCAGTCTCTACAAAATTAGCTGGGCATAGTGGAGCATGCCTGTAATCCCAGCCACTCAGGAGGCTGAGGAAAGAGAATCTCTTGAAGCCGGGAGGCAGAGGTTACAGTGAGCTGAGATTCCACTATTACACCCCAGCCTGGGGAACAAGAGCAAAGGAAACTCCGTCTACAAAAAAAAAAAAAAAAAAAAGGCTGGGGGCGGTGGCTCATGCCTATAATCCCAGCACTTTGGAGGTCCAGGCAGCCGGTTCACCAGGTAAGAAGATCGAGACCACCCTGGCCAACATGGTGAAACTCCATCTCTACAAAAATACAAAAAATTACCCAGGCATGATAGTGCATGCCTCTAGTCCCAGCTACTAGGGAGGCTGAGGCAGGGGAATCACTTGAACCCTAGCAGCAGAGGTTGCAATGATGAGAGAAAGAGAGAGAGAGAGAAAGAGAGGGAGAGAGAAAGGAGAGAAAGGGAGAAAGAAAACAAGCTACAGATGGATTTCAAGTCATATAGAAACTTTTTCTAAGCTTGTTACAAGGTTACATCTCAATAAAAGAAATATTACCTTATTATATTAGTTTATAAGACTCAGATAGCTGTTAATCATCTACCCTATATTTCTTCTCTGCTATCAACATGTACGGGAAAACAGTAAGAAATTAACAAAACTTGGCCGGGCACAGTGGCTCACACCTGTGATCCCAGCCCTTGGGGAGGCCGAGGCAGGTGGATCACCTGAGGTTAGGGGTTTGAGACCAGCCTGGCCAACATGGCAAAACCCCGACTCTACTAAAAATACAAAAATTAGCTGAGCACAAGGTGGCAGGTGCCTATAATCCCAGCTACTTGGGAGGCTGAGGCAGGAGAATTGCTTGAACCTGGGAGGTGGAGATTGCAGTGAGTCGAGATCGCCCCACTGCACTCCAGCCTGGAAGATGAGAGTGAAACTCCATCTCAAAAAAAAAAAAAAAAAAGAAATTAACAAAACTTTCACCTTTTTCTTCCCATTCAGAATGACTGGTATTACAGATGCTAAGGAGAGGTTGAGACACTCCCAATGTATTTTTTCTGTACTGAAAAGTCTGAAAGGAATTAGTTTTAAATTCATAACATAATCAAGAAAGAATTTTATGGGATGGCAAGTTATGGTAAAGCATATTCTCTAAGTACCAGATATTATTTTAAAATATGTATCTTTCTCTGCCAACCAATGGGGGGAAAAGCAAAATAAAATATATCTTTCTCTATACTTTAATAACTTTTTTTAAAAAAATTCAGTCCCCGTAGAGACTGCCAAAAATTGCCAATGCCGACTATATTTCAAGCCGTCATGATGGGGTATTGGGAAAACTTTTCAATTAGCAATAATCGTGCTTCAGATAAACCTCCTTGGCTATGATACTGCCACTGCAAAGCTTACCTTAATAGCTTGATACATAGTGTTTAAATGTTATTTCTCAAAGGAGGATATGTCCCTTGCATTCCTTTACATCTCTGACAAACTATAATGTTATTAAAAACTTAAAATGCAGGTAACATTATACATTAATGTTAAACTGTTAACTTCTGTGGTTGGCTACTAAAACTCATACACTCCACAACTAATTTCATGCAATCAATAACACTATTAAAAAAAAACTGAGTCAGGCATGGTGGCTCATGCCTGTAATCCCAGCACTTTGGGAGGCTGAGGTAGGCGGATCACGAGGCCAAGAGTGTGAGACCAGCCTGGCCACATGGTGAAATCCTGTCTCTACTAAAAATACAAAAATTAGCTGGGCATAGCAGTGCATGCCTGTAGTCCTAGCTACTCAGGAGGCTGAGGTAGGAGAATTGCTTGAACCTGGGAGGCAGAGGTTGCAGTGAACTGAGATGGCACTACCGCACTCCAGCCTGGGCAACAGAGCAAGACTCTGTCTCAGGGAAAAAAAAAAAACTGGCCGGGCGCAGCGGCTCACTCGTATAATCCTAGCACTTTGGGAGACTGGTCAGGCAGATCACTTGAGGTCAGGAATCACTTGTCCACCAGCCTGGTCAACGTGGCGAAACCCCATGTCTACCAAAAGTACAAAAATTAGTGGGGTATGGTGGCACATGCCTGTAGTCCCAGCTACTCGGGCAGTCGAGGCACGAGAATCGCTTGAACCGGAGATGCAGAGGTTGCAGTGAGCCGAGATCATGCCACTGCACTGCAGCCTGGGCAATAGAGTGAGACTCTGTCTCAAAAAATAAAATATTTTTTAAAATCACAGAATCTAGGTACACTGGGAAAAAAGAAATCATAGAATCTTGGATTTTGAAGGGTCCTTAGAGATCTAGTGTACATTCAAATCTGACGACAAAATCCCTTCTACAATATCCCTTGCAGTGAAATGGTCAACTATTCTTTGCTTCAACATATTGAGTGACAGAAAACACTTTTTCGAAGTGTTAGGATAACTTTGTGAATACTTCCTTATAATGAGTCAAAATCTGCTCCCATTTGTCCTGGTTTGACCCTCTACTACATGACATTTCTTCAAATATTTAAACACCACTGTCCCTAAAGCCTTTTCTCTGCTAAACCAAACCGCTTCAATCGTGTCAAAGCACCATGTAAGATGCTAACCCTCCTGTTATCTTCATAACCCTTGTCTGATAATCTTTAGTTTTATACTGCCACCCTGAAAGCATTTAACCAAAGCTAAATATATTAATAAAAATATTTTTTTAACAGCACAATTGAAGGTTTCCCCTCCTACAGCCTAAGATCTCTTTAATAAGAATGTAATACAACCAAGCATCAAGATCTACTGCAATCCAAAAGAACCTTCAGTAATAGCAGATATATTCTCTATCTGTACTGTCCAACAGGGTGGTCACTAGCTCCATGTGGCTACTGAGCTCTTGAAATGTGGCTAGTATAACTCAATATATAAATTTTTACTTTTATTTATTTTTATTTTTTATTTTTTTGAGACAGTGTTGCTCTTTCACCCAGGCTAGAGTGAAATAGTACAATCTTGGCTCACTGCAAGCTTCAACCCCAGTTTCAAGTGATTATCCTGTCTCAGCCTCCCAAGTAGCTGGGATTATAGACACCTGCCACCATACCCAGCTAATTTTTGCATTAAAAAAAAAGAAAAGGGGGGGGGGGTTCACCATGTTGGTCAGGCTGGTCTCGAACTCCTGACCTCAGGTGATCTACCCACCTTAGCCTTCCAAAAGAGGGATTACATACAGGCATGAGCCACCGTGCCCAGCCAATTTTATTTCTTTTTAAATAATTTAAATTAAAATATACACACAGGATTTTAAGTTTACTTACTAGTACCTATCCATAAAACTGGCTTGAAATAAGCCAAAATGAGGAGGTATATTCTGGACTCTGAGGCCCCAATTTCTTAGGGTTTTACTAGCTGGTTATATTTTTCCCATGTACATAGAAAAGTAATGGAATATTAAAACTAAATGCTGGCTAGGCGCAGTGGCTCAAACCTGTATTCCCAGCAATTTGGGAGACTGAGGTGGGTAGATCATTTGAGCGCAGGGGTTTGAGATGAGCCTGGATAACATTGGGAAACCCCACCTCTACACAGACAAAAATTAGCCAGGCATGGTGGTGTACACCTGTAGTCCCAGTTACTTGGGAGGCTGAGGGTCTCTTGAACTCAGGAAAAGGAGGTTGCAGTGAGCCAACATCACGCCACTGCACTCCAGCTTGGGCAACAGAGACTCTGCCTCAAAAAAAAAGGAAAGAATAAATGCTCTTTGCTATTAACAACATCTACTAGTGGCTAAGAACTGGTGCTATAAATAGAATTAGAAAACGATTTCATTATTTACAAAAGTAAATGCTTTTAGTATACAAAAACCCAAATAATCATAATTCTTGCATATTGAAATGGCTACTAAAGATCTCCACTTACATGTCTTATAGGAACCTGACATTCCTCAAAATAAACTCCTGATTTCCCACATTCCCCCTCCTCACAGAATAACCCTGGCTGCTCACTCACTTACCACTTCCAATTCAGAAAATGGCAAATCATTCCAGCTGCCAAGGCCTAAAACCTTGGTGTTGGATCCTCTAATCTTTCTCCCAAACCCTAAATCCAAATCTAGAATTTGCTATTTCTTCTGCCTGGAATGCTTATCCCAAGTCTACCTGCATGATCTGTATCAATTCCTCCAGCAAATCTTTGGTCTAATGATACCTTACTGAGGCCTTCTCTACAACTACAAACCTACTGCCCCACACACTCTGTCCTCCCTTCCTACTTTGTCACTTATCATGTGACATACTATACTTGGCTGCTCCCATTAGAAGCTACAAGAGGGAGTGGATGTTTGTTTTGTTCACTGCTTTATCCCCAGTGCCTGTTATATAGAAGCCACTCAAATATCAGCTGACTGAATGACAAATTCTATAAACATTACATATGTAAAATGACAAAATCAAGAATGCAAAAGAAACATAAGTAGAAATAATTGATGAATTAGGGGAATGGACTAAATTATTTTTACAAGTAAAAATAGATAAAAGAACAATTGTTTTCAGTGTCCAGTATAGCAGTTCCCCCTTATCCGCAGGGAATGTGGTCCAAGACCCTTAATAGATTCCCAAAACTGCACATAGTACCAAAGTCCATACAGCCCATATAGATGCTCAACTTGGTTTTCTTTTAGACAAGGTATTGCTCCATCACCCAGGCTGAGTGTAGTGGCATGATCCTGGCTCACTACACCCTCAACCTCCTGGGCTCAAATGATCCTCCCATCTCAGCCTCCCGTGTAGCTGAGACTACAGACATGTACCACCACACCCAGCTAATTTTGTTTATATTTTGTAGAGAAAATCACAAATGTTATTCTCACTATGTTGCCAGGCTGGTCTCGAACTCCTGGACTGAAGCAATCCTCTTGCCTCAGTCTCCCAAAGTGCTGAGATGACATGTGTGAGCCACCGTACTTGGCCCTCCTTGACTTATAGCAGCTTTATGTCCCTTATGCCAGGTTAACATCCAGTAAAGTCAAAAACTTGTCAATCAAACCACTGCTAAGTCAAGGACCATTTGTATATTATGTTTTCTTCCGATACATAACATACCTATAACAAAGTTTAATTTATAAGTTAGGCACAATTAAGAGATTAACAAAAATAATGAATAATAAAATATAACAAGTATAATAACATGCCAGCACCATTATTCTTGTACTTTGGGTCCATTGTTAAGTAAAATAAGAATATTTATTTTTATTTTTTTATTTTTTTGAGGCAGAGTTTCGCTCGTTACCCAGGCTGGAGTGCAATGGTGTGATCTTGGCTCACCGCAACCTCCGCCTCCTGGGTTCAGGCAATTTTCCTGCCTCAGCCTCCTGAGTAGCTGGGACTACAGGCAGGCACCACCGTGCCCAGCTAATTTTTTGTATTTTTAGTAGAGACGGGGTTTCACCATGTTGACCAGGATGGTCTCACTTTCTTGACCTTGTGATCCACCCTCCTCAGCCTCCCAAAGTGTGAGACACCGCGCCCGGCCAAAGAATAATTTAAACACAAGCCCTGTGATACTGTGACAATCACTGCTAACCAAACAGGCTACTAAGTGACTAACAGGCAGGTAGTGCAGACAGCATGGATATGCTGAACAAAGGGATGATTCATGTCACGGGTAGGATGAAGTGGGACATCTAGAGAGTTCCTCACGCTACTCAGCATGGGACACAATTTAAAACTTATGAATTGCTTATTTCAGGAATTTTCCATTTAATATTTTCAGACCTCAGTTGACTTGAGGTAACTGAAATTTCAGAAAGTAAAACCATGTGATAAGGGAGGGATGCTATCTAGCATTTGAAGCCTATCTGTTAACCTCCCACAAACCCTCTGGTTTAAATACCCCTGCTCCAGAATATCACCTCACCTACTCATGCTACCTTCCTAAATTTTACCATGGCTTGAAATTATATCAATATAAGTAGAAAATAAACTCTAATATAAGCATTACTTAAATGTCACATTCCCTGGATTAAGCAGACTCACAGTTTTTTTTAAATTAGGCTAATTTGTTTCAAGAGCATATTACCAGTCCATAATTATAAAATAATTTTATTTTTCATTTCTATAGACCTATGCTGCCCAATATGGTAACTACTAGATACATGTGGTTATTCCATTAAGTTAATTAAAATAAAACTGAATTTCAGTTCTTCAGTTGTCCACATTTCAAATGTTAAATGCCACATGTCACTGGTTCTCAAAATTTGGTCCATAGACCAGCAGTGCACCACTTACAAATCTGTTAGAAACACAAATTCTCAAGCTCCAGTAATCTGTGTTCTGAAAGACTCTACAGTTGATCCAGGAGATTTTGAAGCATGCTCAAGTTTTAGTCACTGTTAAATTACTTAAGAGTGGTTATACGCCATGACATAAGAAATCTACCATTACAATCTAAGTCTATAAATTATGCATCAACTAAAATAGTCTATAAATGACGCATCAACTATGAAATCATACAACCATATTCCTATTATGATGGATTCTAATACAAAAGGAAAACAAAATATTCTTAACAAATTATATTAAGCTTCATTTCCTAAAGAAAAAAAAAAATTAAAACCATAATTTCCTTCCTCTTCCAGTAAGCAGACTCCTTTCATTTCAACATCAATATAATCACAATTTTCACCTTTTTCTAAGATTTCAATTAAAATCCTTTAATTTAGGAAGAATATATACAGTAGAATAATGAGGAAGGAAGACAATATTTTCAAATTTTGTGTTAACTGCAATTTTCACATTAGCAACTATTACTTGTATGATCAGCTAATAAATAAAAATAAAACTATTAGCTAGAATTACCTCAGCAAGAAGTTGAAACTGAAGTTGCACAAGTGTTACAAAAGAGGCCAAACAACTTTACTACTCTAATTTCCTCTTACCAATCATAAATCTAGTATAAAACTAAATATTTGCAAAATCAACATCCGTACATACATATATGTTAAATAGTCCTTGTTAAATTTTCTGACAGAAAAACATACTTAGAAATTTCAGCTTAAGAACAGTAATGCAATATCTTAAAGTGATTATGAAACCAATGAGAAAAGATCTATCTAGTCTTGGCTTACCACAATTTGGCCCAAAAAGGAGAGACTTTAAGAGCCTGATTGATTACAAATTTCTGCCACAGTCAAGTGCGTTCTATGATAACCTACTGGTGGAAAATTACTTAATGACAATTTGTGTACAAAATCTTTCAAGTACACTGCAATAGGGCACTGAGATCATGTTAAGGGATTTTATAAAAATATTTACAACATATTGAGCCTATGTGCCATCCATGAGAACCCAAATCATACTTCATACCACTGTTGTTGCACATAAATTTCCATTTTCAATCAAGCATCATTCCATAAAATGAACCTGACAATGCTTGACAAAATGTTGAAATCTCGGTCGGGTGTGGTGGCTCATGCCTGTAATCCCAGCACTTTGGGAGGCCGCAGCAGGTGGATCACTTGAGGTCAGCAGTTCAAGACCAGCCTGGCCGTCATGGTGAAATCCTGTTTCTACTAAAAATACAAAAAATTAGCCAGACGTGGTGGCGCATGCCTGTAGTCCCAGCTACCTGGGAGGCTGAGGCAGGAGAATCGCTTGGACCCGAGAGGAGGAGGTTGCAGTGAGCCAAGATCATGCCACTGCACTCCAGCCTGGGCAGCCAGAGGAAAACTCTCACTCAAAAAAAAAATTTGTTTTTCTTTAAACTTCTCTAAGAACTTATAGTCATCCCTTTTTTTCCATAAATGCCCATTAAGTGTCCATAATATGCCTAAATCTGTGCTAGACAGACAAAGGTGACTTGAGAGAAATTCGGAGTACTGTTTGGCACATTGGTTGGTACTTTTTTTTGTTTTTTTTTTGAGACAGAGTCTCGCTCTGTTGCCCAGGATGGAGTGCAATGGCGTGCTCTCAGCTCACTGCAACCTCCGTCTCCCACGTTCAAATAATTCTCCTGCCTCAGCCTCCCCAGTAGCTGGAACTACAGGTGCAAGATCCCATCATACCCAGCTAATTTTTGTATTTTTGGTGGAGACAGGGTTTCACTATGCTGGCCAGGCTGGTCTCTAACTCCTGACGGACCTTATGATCGGCCCAGCCTCGGCCTTCCAAAGCGCTGGGATTACAGGCGTGAGCCACCGTGCCCGGCCAGTATTTAATATAAGTCATTTTGGATTTTTTTTGGTGGAGGGACAATACTTAAGGTGGAAACTGAGTCTTTAGTGTTTGGTAACAAAGGATTTTTTTTTTTTTTTTTGAGACAGGGTTTCACTGTCCCCCAGGTTGGAGTGCAGTGGTGTGAGCTTGGCTCACTGCAAACCCTGCTTTCCAGGCTCAAGTGATCTTCCCACTTCAGCGTCCTGAGTACTGGAGTGCCACCATGCCAGGGTAATTTTTCTAGGTTTTTTTTTTTTTTTGGTGGTGGTTTGTAAGATATGGGGTCTTGCTATGTTGCCCAGGCTGGCCTTGAATTCATGGACTCAAGCAATTTGTTCCACTCAGACTCCCAACATTTTGGGATTATAGGTGTGAGCTACCGTGCCTGGCCATGGTGAAGGTTTAGATGCTAACACTTTTTTTTTGGGGGGGGGGGGGAGACAGAGTTTTGCTCTTGTTGCCCAAGCTGGAGTGCAATAGCCGATCTCAGCTCGCTGCAACCTCTGCCTCCCGGGTTCAAGCAATTATCCTGCCTCAGCCTCCCAAGTAGCTGGGATTACAGGTGCGCGCCACCACACCCGGCTAATTTTTTGTATTTTTAGTAGAAACGCAGTTTCACCATGTTAAGCCAGACTGGTCTCGAACTCCTGAACTTAGGTGATCCAGCCACCTCAGCCTCCCAAAATGCTGAGATTACAGGCGTGAGCCACCACCCAGCATAGCCAAAAAAAGTTTTTTTAAGGTGCCAGCTCTTAAAGAGACAAACACATGAAAAGCTAAGTAACACAGGACAATTAAAAATACCATGTGGCAAGATGATTACTGCAAAGTTAGTAGCAAAGAAGACTGCTATAAATTCTGACCAAAGAGATTATTATAGACTGTGGCCCTTCTAGTCTCCCAACAAAACGGGGACGCTGTATTTCGGTTTAAAAAAAGAAAGTGACACAGCACTCATCCCACCCTAAAATTATCATCAGAGGAAGGAATACAATAAAAAGAATGGTATAAAGAAACTCCACACAAGGTTTTTAAAGCCTATGGTAGCCCTGAAAAAAGTTAGAACCACAGACACAACCCTTTGCTGATCTAGGACTTGTAAAGGCTCCTGAAATACAAGTCTCTCAGGAACAGCATCCCCTGATTCTCTTTCTCCGCCCCCCACGGAGCTTTCCACTGGACAGCCGCCCGAGAAATTTCTCCCAGCATCTGCAATGGCAATACTCTCATCTTCCTCCCCTCGCCTTTATCAGACGGTGGCATCTCCCTCCCGGGGAAAAAACGGAGGGCGGGGGAGGCTGCATTTGAGGGAAAGCTTGCATCGAGGTTGATTATGAAGGAGGGGGAAGATGAGAAAATGCAGGGGGCGAAGGTGGCCTCTCCTGAGAGCCAGATCACTCTATAAGGCCTAGCCCACACACTCCCACCCAGAAGGCACGCCCCTCGCATGCCGGACCCGGACGCGGACCCAAGTGACAGCAGCACCACCTGTACCGCACTCCCTCCCGCAGGGCCTGCAGGGAGACGACTGCCCCTGCCCCCACCAGCAGCGGCCCCTGGCTCTTTTTCTCCCCTTCTAGTCCACGTCGTCGACGAGTGACAGGTCCCGAGGGAGGCGATTGCAAGCGCACGCCATTCGGGACTACCGAGGCAACCCTGCGCCGAAACCCTCCAGCAGGCGCGCGGAGGCAGACAGAACGTTCCGGACGGCCCAGGAGGACTCGGTCCAGGCCCAGCCTGCCCCAGCTGCCCCACAACGCGCGGAGATGGCACTTACTGCGGAGATTGTGAATTAGCTCCGAGTGGCTGGCGCCGCCGGATTTCCAGGCCATCGCTAAGCACACTCGGAGCAGGTACAGAATCACCTTCAGCGCGGCGACGGTGCCCAGTAGTTTCCCCAAGAGTGAGACCACCTCCCACACCGTCACCGCCCCGCTCGCGTCCCCGCTGTAGCCGCCGCTGTTACTGCCGTCGCCGCCGCTGCCGCCACTGCGCGCTCCCGGCATCCCCCGCGGCACGCATGCGCTCTGTGACGCCGCGCGGCCTAGGGTGTGGCCGGGTGGGGCCGAGGGCGGGGGAGGTGTGTGGCTTAGCCGCCCGCGCCTGTGGCTGCTGCAGCTGCCCGGGGACTGCCAGGGAGGCCGGGCTGAGTCAGGCCACCTCCGCTTCTGAGTGGCCCTGTCTGAGGCCTTGGACTGCACTGCCTTTGCCCTGCGACCAGGCTCCGTAGCCTGATCAGTCACATTCCCAGCGTCTCCGGTCAGCGAGCTGGACGGCGGGATGGTGGGGTAGATCTGTACCGACGCTGCCCGTGGTTCTGCAGTCGCCACTGGGTCAGCTGTTTCGCGCGGCGAATCTGCTCCTATAGGTGTCCAGATTGCTAGACGGTGGGCTTCATCTATCCTACCTCGCCCAACCCAGCTGACTAATATTTGGTTCGGTGGAGCCGGAATAACACAGTAAGAAGAATAAAACCCAAGGACAAAGGCTCTCTCTAACCCGAGGACACCGGCCTCTGGCTTTGTGACAAGCACGTCACTGTTAGGCTAGGCAGAGACTTTGGAACCCTGATTCTAAAGCTCTCAGAGAGTGGAAGAATACCAGAACATGGGGGTTGGGGGTGGGGGCAAAGCTTTGCTCCTTTAGAATAATACAAACGTAAAGAGTTGCGATTGGTTAAAAAAAATACCAGTATGTCCTTTAGTGAACGTGTTACTCCCGACTTAAGTGTGCATTTACACCTAGTTAAACCTCACAAATTCCACCATGGGTTTATTGCTATAAGCTCTGCAAGACCATTAGTGAGAAGCTCACCGAGAACATTGCTTGTCGCGTGCAAATCGCTGACTCCTAATTAGAACTGAGACTGTCAGAATCCAGTCATTATTTAGTCCAGTAATCTTTTAGAAGGAAACAAAGCTAAGTCACCTGTGCCACTATGCCAGTACAATTTACAAATTCTAGTTTTTATCTTATTTTGTAAACTATGACACTGCTCCTGCTTCCAATCCAAAATCAACATTACCTATTTTCCGGGATTCTGTGACCATTAACGAAACTACAGGCAAAACAATATTCAATATTACAATATTGCTTCAATATTAAACATGAATAAAATTGCCGATTTGGGGCTGTAACCCTCTTAATAGTTTCCATTTCATCTGTCTACACTTCTTGATGATCTCCGTTTGGAGAAAAGAAAAAAGTCAAATCCTTGATAGGAACCTGATAACTCTAAAGCGGACCCAGACGGATTGGATTTACACGCAGTGCTTCCGTAAACTATCCCTGTGAAGTAAGACTACCAATATCAGATAAAACAACAAACAAGCATATCACGGCCCTTCTTAAAGAAACAACCAACACACACTTATTAATATCTTTAGTGTAAAGGAGGTTCATCTTTTTAGATGAATAACTTATACCTCTTGTATTCAATAGCATTCACATTCTGATGGGGGAAGAATATGCATCTCAGGAAAACTAACCGCAGGGCACAGTGGCTCACACCTGTAATCCCAGCACTTTGGGAGGCCAAGGCGAGGGGATCACGAGGTCAGGAGTGTGAGACCAGCCTAGCCAATATGGTGCAATCATATTTCTACTAAAAATAGAAAAATTAGCCGGGCGTGGTGGTGCGCGCCTGTAATGCCAGCTACCTGGGAGGCTAAGGTAGGAGAATCACTTGAACCCGGGAGGCCGTGGTTGCAGTGAGCCGCGATGGCGCCACCTCACTCCAGCGTGGGGAACAGCGAGACTCCATGTCAAAGGAGAGAGAGAGAGAGAGAGGAAGAAGGAAGGAAGGAAAGGAAGGAAGGAAGAAAGGAAGGAAGGAAGGAAGGAAGGAAGGAAGGAAGGAAGGAAGGAAGGAAGGAAGGAAGGAAGGAGAGAAGGAAAATATCCAAAATATATGCCATTAATGCTCTACATATCCAGTGCTAGCTCACGCCTGTAATCCCAGCAATTTGGGAGGCCAAGGCGGGAGGATCACCTGAGGTCAGGAGTTCGAGACCAGCCTGGCCAATATGGCGAAATCCCGATTCTACAGAAAAATGCGTTAATTAGCCGGGCATGGTGGTGTCGGTGTGTAGTCCCAGCTACCCTGGATGCTGAGGTGGGAGAATCACTTGAACCTGGGAGGCGGAGGTTGCAGTGAGCTGAGATTGCGCCACTGCACTCCAGCCTGGGCCACAGAGTGAGACTGTCTTAAAAAAGAAAAAAAGTGATGTTGATTTAGATCAACATTGGCTGGGGTCATCAGGGGAAATGGTACAGGAAATAGCAGATCCTTGAAGGATAGGCAGGATTCTGAGGAATAAAGAGGAAGGGAAAAATACTACAGGGGCAACAAAAAGCACAGAAGGAACCTAGAAAACTGATTCCTGGGCCGTTTTCAATCGATATCACCAACCTCATTCTTAATCATGCACATAATTGACTTGACCAAAGCTAGGCAATTGGCAACAAAACTAAAACTGGAGGCCGGGTGTGGTGGCTCACGCCTGTAATCCAAGCACTTTGGAGGCCAAGGCGGGCGGATCACCTGAGGTCGGGAGTTCAAGACCAGCCTGACAAACATGGTGAAACCTCATTAAAAAGGTTTCACCCTTAAAAAAAAAACTAAACTAAACTAAAACTGGAGTCTTCAGAATTCCAACTCCAGGCTTTGACAGCGTGTATTAACTTTGAAGCAAAGTATTTGTTTGAGAGACAATAGGGAGAGGTTTAGGATAGTAGGTTGGCACTTTATTCGAGGTACTCACATTAGTAAGGACTTTTGAATCGTTTTCTTTGCGCAGTGATCTGCAACTGCTTAGGTGTGGTTTCAAGGTGGTTTCCACTGCATTTATTTTTTTCTATTTTTGTTCTTAAATTTTACACTGAACAATTACTGAACACAAGAAAATACTGATATTGCAGATTAGGAGCAAGTCCTACTGCTCAAAGGCCAAAGCGCTCTTGCCTTTGTTCAGAGCCGCTTTGTGAGATGGGCCTCTCAGGCTAAGTTCTCCGAATTTGCTGTACTGACTATTCCCACACTGGCTACCGACAAGAATTGACTCTCTGCAGCCACCGTCTCGTTCCTATAGTCCCATCCAATCAGAGCTCCGCGGGAAGAGGCGGGGCTGAGAGGCGCGCATTGTGCTTGCTTTTTGCAGTACTTGCTGCGTTTGCTTTCCGCATGGAGGAAATTTATGCGAAGTTTGTGTCTCAGAAAATCAGCAAAACCCGCTGGCGACCGCTGCCTCCGGGAAGTTTGCAGACCGCGGAAACGTTCGCTACGGGATCTTGGGACAATGAGGTATCCCTGCTAAGGAGCCCCTACCACCTCCCTTTCTCCGGTTGAGCTGCACCCCTGTCCGCCCGCGCGCCAACTCCCACCTTCTGGTTCTTCTCGCACTTCTAGGTCCCCAGGACCCCTGTCTCAGGCGCGGTTACCCCATAGTTTAGAGCCGGTGCCGGTGTGCCTGAGCCTCGTATCGTTGCGTTTTAAACTCACCATACTATACCATTTTTCTGAAATGTTTTCGAGCAAGGTTTCCTGACGGCAGGACAACTTTTATTTTCCGAGAGTTGACGTTTATGTCATCTCAAGACAAAACTTTTTGTTTTACAGGAAAATTATGTTTCACTGTGGTCTATTGGAGATTTTGAAAACTTGGACTCTGATGGAGGGTTTGAAGGAGACCATCAGTTATTGTGTGATATCAGACACCATGGTGATATAATGGATTTACAGGTAAATCTTTGTAGCATGCAAAAACTAAATTTGAAAATACTGAGTAATACATTTAAACAAGCAGAGGATCGTAGAAGTTGTCTGGTTTACAGAAAACTGAGTGCCCTATAAGTTATAATTTGCCCGACATCATTTAGCCATTTAGTGGCAGAAAAAGGACTGGGAAAGGGGATACAGATTTAATCATACTTTTTATTAATTGACCATCGGCTATGTGCTAAGTACCGTTTTGGGAGCTTTACAAAAGTTAATTTATTGTTGCATGCCGGTGAATCAAGTATTGTTATCTTTGTTTTACTAATGAGAAAATTGAGACTAGTATATCTTGAGCATGTTCTATGTGACAGATACTGTACAGGGGGTTTTACATCATTTTGTTTTTTGAATTCTCATAACTTCCTAAGTAGAGATTAGTACTCCCGTTTTAAAGATTTACCACGATTTAGAGAACTTAACTTGGCCAAAGTCTCAAAACCAGTAGTGAGTGGTGGGGATGAAATTAAGTTTTCAAATCCTGATGTGGAGAGTCCCTGCATTTTATTCTCTAGAAAGCTACCTAGCCCTAGGAAAGGTATTTTCTTTTTTAAAATTTTTATTCTTTTTTTGAAACTGAGTCTTGCCTGTCAACCAGGCTGGAATGCAGTGGCTTGATCTTGGCTCACTGCAACCTCTGCTTCCCCACAAGCCCAACTCATTTTTGTATTATTGTAGAGACGGGGTCTCACCATGTTGCCCAAGCTGGTCTTGAACTCCTGAGCTCAAGCAAGCCGTCCACTTAGGCCTCCCAAAATGCTGGGATTACAGGTGTGAGCCTGTAATTTCTCTAAGGTTTTACTGTATTGATCCCAAATCAAATCAATTGTAAGTGAATGTGTTTAGGAAAAAAATATTGTTTATTCATGAAAATACTCTTATTTTTGATCACTACTAAAAAATAAAAATAAAAAAATACTCTTATTTGTATGGCAGTTTGGACTTTCAGCTCCATTAACACATTTTATTTATTTGCTTAGCACTCATAGACTTCACTTTTCAAAATTGTTAGAAGTTTTACTACTAATCAAGATAAATAAAAAAATGGACTTCCTCCCTACTAATATTTCTGAATCTTCAACAAGCAGAAATTTTCTCTTTAGTTTTTTGACCAGGAAAGAATTGTCACTGCTTCATCAACGGGATGTGTAACAGTTTTCCTTCACCATCCAAATAACCAGGTAAAGAACTTTAGTTCGAAAGTGAATTTTTTGTGATAGAATATTGTTTTCTAGGAAAAAAAAATAATAATAATAATAAAATAGAAAAGTGAAATTTTTTTGAGACAGAGTTTTGCTCTTCTAGCCCAGGTTGGAGTGCAATGGCATGATCTCGGCTTACCACAATCTCTACCTCCTGGGTTCAAGCAATTTTCCTGCCTCAGCCTCCCCAGTAGCTGGGATTACAAGGATGCGCCACCATGCCCAGATAATTTTGTATTTTTAGTAGAGATGGGGTTTCTCCCTGTTGGTTAGGCTGGTCTTGAACTCCCTACCTCAGGTGATCCACCTGTCTTGGGCTCCCAAGGTACTGGGACTACGGGTGTGAGCCACCACACCCAGCCAAAGGTAGCCTTTCTAATAGACATGCCTAGTAAATATCAAGACCCAGTTCATGTTAAGTGTTTTTTTTGAGTCATTTACAAAAACCGATAAGAGCCTTATGTTTTGTTTTGTTTTATTTATTTATTTATTTATTTTTTTTTTTTTTTTTTTTGAGACAGAGTCTCTCTCTGTCACCTAGGCTGGAGTGCAGTCGCGTGATGTCTGCTCACTGCAACCTGTGCCTCCTGGTTCAAGTTACTCTCCCACCTTAGCCTCCCAAGTAGCTGGAATTACAGCCAGGTGCCACCACACCTGGCTAATTTTTGTATTTTAAGTAGAGATGGGATTTTGCCACGTTGGCCATGCTGATCTCAAAGTCCTGACCTCAGGTGATCCACCTGCCTCCCAAAGTGGTGGGATTATAGGCATGAGCCACAGTGGTGGGCCAGAGAATTATATTTTAGATGTAGGTTCATTCCTTGGCCTCCCAAAGTGCTGGGTTTACAGGCATGAACCACTGTGCCCAACCTCAGTATACAGAACTTTGATAGAAGTAGTTTCTAGATTTCATTACTCTAAAGGAAAAAAGAGAGATTTATTCTTCTAGAAGGGCGTGAATCAGAATTTAAAGATACTCTTCTTGGGAAGAAGTGCTAGTTCCTTAAACTTTCTTTAATAGTATCCTCATTTCTGATGCCTAGACTCTGTCAGTCAACCAGCAATGGACTACAGCTCACTACCACACAGGCCCTGGCAGTCCTTCCTATAGCAGTGCACCATGTACAGGTATTGTGTGTAACAACCCAGAAATTGTTACAGTTGGAGAGGATGGTCGAATAAATCTCTTCAGAGCTGATCACAAGGAAGCTGTAAGAACCATAGGTAAGAAAAATCCCAGCCTGGCCAACATGGTGAAACCATCTCTACTAAAAATATGAAAGTTACCTGGGTGTGGTAGTAGGTACATGCCTGTAATCCCAGGAACTCAGAAGGCCAAGGCAGGAGAATTGTTTGAACCTGAGAGGCTGAGGTTGCAGTGAGCTGAGATGGCACTGCCATATTCCTACCTGGACAACAGAAGGAGACTCCATCTAAAAAAAAGAAAAATCATTTTATTTCTTTCATCTCTCACAGAGTAATTGAGTACTTACAACATACTAAGTAAACGTAGCCAGGTAGGGTGGATCACGAGGTCAAGAGATCCAGACCATCCTGGCCACATGGTGAAAGCCCGTCTCTACCAACAATACAAACTTAGCTGGGCATGGTGGTGCACACCTATAGTCTCAGCTACTGGGGAGGCTGAGGCAGGAGAATTGCTTGAACCCAGGAGGCGGAGGTTGCAGTGAACTGAGATCGCACCACTGCACTCCAACCTGGCAACAGAGCAAGACCCTCTCTCAAAAGTAAACACAATGTTAAATGATTGAGGGATATAAAAATACATAGACGGGCACAGTGGCTCATGCCTATAATCCCAGCACTTCAGGAGGTCAAGGCAAGCAGATCATTTGAGGCCACGAGTTCGAGACTAGCCTGGCCAACATGGCGAAATCCTGTCTACTAAAAATACAAAAATTAACTGGCAGTGGTGGTGTACGCGTATAGTCCCAACTGCTTGGAAGGCTGAGGCATGAGAATTGCTTGAACCTAGGAGGCGGAGGCTTTAGTGAGCCAGTATCATACTGTTGCACTCCTGCCTGGGTGACAGCAAGACTGTGTCTCAAAAATATATATATAAATGTGCGTGTGTGCGCGCATGTGCGCGCGCGCGCGCGCGCACACACACACAATCCTTTTGTCAAGACAGTATATTGATGAGGCCAGTACAAATGACTGACTAGAGGAGACAGAAACCTTTTTTTTCTTTGGCCAGAGGGGATTATCAGATAAAGCATCTGGGAGCAGGTAGTAATAGTTTTTTCTAGGTTCTAGACCATAAGTAATACTAAAAGATGGCATGCTAGACAAAGGGAATAGGCCAGAGATAGGATAAAGACCTTCAGAGAATGACAAAAAGTATAGTTTGACCTGACTTTAGATATTTATGCAAGAGAGATGAAAGATGAAGCAAGAGAAGGGTAAACGGGCCAGATTGCAAGGAGTCTATAATACAGAATCACAGAGATTACATCTTGTAGGTGGAAAACTCAGTGTATTGGTTCTCAACTATGCTTCAGTAAGACTTGCCTGAGGAAGTTTAACTGTCCACCACTCTAGACCTCTTGAATCAGAATCGCTAGGAATTGAGCCCATGCGTCCATCTTTTTGTTTTGTTTTATTTATTTATTTACTTTTTAGATGGAGTCTTACTCTGTCATCAGGCTGGAGTACAGTGGCATGATCTTGGCTCACTGCCACCTCTGCCTCACAGGTTCAAGCAATTCTCCTGCCTGAGCCTCCTGAGTAGCTGGGATTACAGGCACCCACCATCACTCCCAGCTAATTTTTGTATTTTTGGTAGAGATGGTCTTTCACCATGTTGGCCGGGATGGTTTCGATCTCTTGACCATGTAATCTGCCCACCTTGGCCTCCCAAAATGCTGGGATTACAGGTGTGAGCCACCGTGCGTGGCCTTCTGTGTTGTTTATTATGGTTTTCAGTTCCGAGTTAAGGTGCATTGATTTTTTTGTTTTTTTTTTGTGACAGGGTCTTGCTTTGTCACCCAGGCTGGAGTGCAGTGGCATGATCCAAGCTCACTGCAACCTCTGCCTTCCAGGTTCAAGCAATCCTCCTGCCTCAGCCTCCCAAGGATCTGGGACCACAGATGCATACCACCATGCCTGGCTAATTTTTGTAGAAATGAGTTTTACCACGCTGTCCAGGCTGGTCTCAAACTCCTGGGTTCAAGTGAATTGCCCTCCTCGGCCTCCCAAAATGTTAGGATTACAGGCGTGAGCCACTGCACCGGGCAGCATCACTTATTTGTTAATTAATGACCGTCGTCTGATGGCAGTGTAGAGGAGTGGCACAAACTAAAGTCTATAAAGTATATGTTAAATTATGAGGCATAAGTTCTAAACACCAGGAAATCAACAAAAGGACCATTATAACAATCAGGAATGACTTCATAGAGAGGGTGAGAGTTGATGAGGATGAAAATAAGTAGATTTGGGATGAGTCTGCAGAATAACACAAGGTTGGCATGAGCTCTGTAGAAAGCACTGGGGTATGGCCCAATAGAAAGGAAGTTCTAGGTCAGGAACTAGTGGGAAATAAGATTGGGTTTAGGAGAGCTTGAACAGCTCTCTCAGAAATGCAGGGTAACAATCTTTTTTTTTTTTTTTTTTT
>CAUYOR010047490.1:0-22482 GCA_963573925.1 Callimico goeldii | reverse complement strand
GCTCTGTTGTTCCATTCAGCAGTGCTGGGAAGGTATGTTTAAGTCTGCTGTAGCGGAACTCATAACTGCCTTTTTTCCCAGGTGCTCTGTCCTGGGAAGGTGGGACTTTATTTATAAGTTCCTAACATGCTGCTGCCTTTTATCAGAGATGCCCTTCCCAGCAAGGAGGTAGCCTAGCCACAGTCTTCCAGCAGAGGCATTGCTGAGCTGCCGTGGACTCTGCCCAGCTATTGTGTGAACTTCCTTGTGGTTTTGTTTGTAGAGATATAGTTAGAATTGCCTTGGTAATGGTGGACTGCCTCTGTAATGGCGGACTGCCTCAGTAATGGTGGACTGCCTTGGTAATGGTGGACTGCCTCAGTAGTGGTACACTGCCTTGATAATGGCGGAAGTCCTTCCCCCCACAAAGCTGGACTGTTCCAGATCCAGCTACACTTGCTGTGAAACTCTCAATCCAGAGTGTTTCAGATTGCTGATCTTTGTGGGGTTGGTACCCACCAAGTCAGATCACCTGGCTCCTTGTTTCTGCCCCCTTTTTTTCAGTTGAATGGGCAGCTCTGTATCCCATGCATTTCAGGCACCAGTTGAAACAGCCACTCAGATTTGTATGAGTTTCTGTGCAGAGACCCGCTGCACTGGCTGAAACAGCTGTGCTGGAAACTCATGGCACTTTTCAGCCTGGGGAATCTCCTGGTCTGTGGGCAATAATAACTTGTTTGGAAATGTGGTGATCATTCACCCTCTGCATTGTTCTTACTGGGAACTGCATTCCAGAGCTGTTCCTATTCGGCCTTCTTGGATCCTCCCGTCTTTTGATTTTTTTTAGCTAGACAATTGACAGTGTTACCACCCTTTTCCTAACCACTGAAATTTGGCAATTAGCACTCCAGTGTTTTATGATTTAGAAATAATAGTTTTGTTCCAGTTTTCTTCATTGAATATGCCAAGATACATGTTTTTGTACTATGAATTTTTGCATAGGGAAAATCATTTTTATCTGAAAGAATAAGCTATCCACAATCTCTCTGTGTTTCCAGAGATTACAACATATAGGTTTGTCCCACATTATAAAACCAACACAATTGTGATGTATTAACTGTTAAAGTAAAAGTCATTTGCCAGGCACAGTGACTCATACCTGTAATCCCAGCACTTTGGGAGGCCAAGGTGGGCAGATCACCTGAGGTTGGGACTTCAGCACCAGTCTGACCAACACAGAGGAACACTGTTTCTACTATAAATACAAAAAAATTCGCCAGGCATGGTGGTGCCTGCCTGTAATCCCAGCTACTCTGAAGGCTGAGGCAGGAGAATCATTTGAACCCAGGAAGCAGAGGTCGCAGTGAGCCAAGATCACACCATAGCACTCTAGCCTGGGCAACAAGAGTGAAATTCCCTCTCGGGGAAAAAAAAAGTTATTCAATGACACTTTTTAAAGCATGATAAGGAAGACTCCATTCAGGACCATTATAAGAGTTATAGGGACCACTGCAATGGAATTTTGCAGTAGAGGAGAGAGATGAGGTAACATTATTTTCAATTGAAAGTCCATGTCTTATTTATCCTATAGCATTAAGAGAAAAGAAAGATAAAAAATTATATATGGAATTATAGTTATGTATGCCCACCTATTCATACACATTCCAAAATAAAATAAATTCAAATGTTATTAGTTACCTTTGGGTGATAGGACATTAAATGATTATTATTGTCTTTCTGATTTTTCCATATTTTTCAAATTTGTAGTGCTAAATGCAATGTTTAGTTAGATTTTTGGAGGATATTTTCTTTATCCAGAATCAGAAATTCTGGATTTGAACATTTTAAATGAAATCTCTGTGTTCTACTTTTGAAGATTACATTATTAATCACTTAAAAGATCTTAGTTTGAAGAGAAAATTCAGAATGTGCTTAATTGACATAATGTATTGATGCTGAAGGACTATGTTTTCTTTATGTTGGTAAAGTGCCCATTTTGCTTCCATTGAATATAAATGCTTGAGTCTCAGTATTTCTATGATAATTTTGTTTTGAGTTTCTTTTAGGGTGGAACAAAGAGAATGCTAAATTAATGAGTTTGACTCAGGTGTTCTCAAGACAAGTTCATTGACAGGCAGGCAAGCAGGTATTTATAGTCAAGAAGCAGAGTGGGGCTCAATGAGTGGAAAATGAATACGAAACATTGGGGGTAAAGGGGCTGCTGGCTAAACCAACCTTACAGGATTCTTCCCACAAACAGGCCCAGGGGATCAGATATCACCTGGTGATGGGAGGGTGGGGGTGGATAGAGGATGAGGAAGACAGTATCTGTTGCATAGGGGGAGAGTTCTTGCTAAACTGACTTAGCAGCGTTCTTGTCAAAACTAGGTTTTATATGAAGTACACAAATGGGCCTGGGTGAAGACCCAGAACTAGGACTAATGTTTGATCAAGCAAAGCCTCTTTATCATAACATATTGAGAAACAGATTTCAAATCTATAGACTATAATACAAAATAGGTGAGTAAAAGCCTCTCTTGTTCAAGGGCTAAATAACCATTGCTGAAAATGGCATATCTGTGGGAATATCTTCCATATTAATCCAGGCTTTTTGCAAATAGAATAACAAATAACACTTTATGGCTTGATTTAAAAAAAAGGCAAAATACCTCTCCTGGCATATGACTGTAAGGACTCTGCCCAAATAATGCAATCTCATTCACACACTTCATCATGTAAAGAAGAAAAGTTAGAAATTGTTGAGTACTGGTGTTTGTACCAAGCGGTTAGTGAATGCTTTGTATGCCTGTTCTGAGGACAATCTCGAAACACCCTACCGATTTTCACCCCCTTACTTTCACTAACTTGTTCTTTGATCTTGAAACTCATCTTATCAAAATTATCAAAATCATCTGCTTTTACCTCTCTCTTCCCTTCAAGCTCAGACATCACATCCTCAGAGAGGTTTTCCTTGACTCCTAGAACTGAGCCAGGTTCATCTCCAACTCTTTGAATTTCCCCACAGTAATCTCTCATTTTAATATCACAACTAAAAAAGTGTTACTATTGTTAACTCTCAGTAATTTCTATAGGAATAGAGATCAGATTTGTCTTGTTCACCATCATAGCTTAATGTTCACCATTATAGCTTAGTTTAGGTGCTCACTAAATAACACCAGTAGTTAGTAGCAGTGGTGATATTAGCAGTCCAAACTCTGCCTTCATGAATTTAGATTATCACCTATATATTAGTTGCCTTAGATTATCACCTGTATATCTGCCTTCGGATAATCTCATCTCCCTTCATGAATTTAGATTATCACCTATATATTAGGTGCCTTAGATTATCACCTGTATATCTGCCTTCGGATAATCTCATCTCCCTTCATGAATTTAGATTATCACCTATATATTAGGCACTTCCAATTATCTGCTTCCCACCAAGTTTTCTCTACCAAGTTTTAGACACTTATATCCAATGTTAAGGGAGCAGACTCCAGAACCAGACTACTTGGGTTTCTATTTTTGACTCTGCCCCTATTTCCATTCATTACATTCTCTATACAAATTCTATTCAGAGAAGTCAAGTCACTCTGAACACATTGTCCTTAATTTCTGTATTTTCTCAGTCTCCTTTTCTCTAAAAAACAGGGGAGAGAGGCTGTGAGATACAGTGTCTGACATAAAATAATGTCCAATAAATGCTAGTTATTGCTGTTAGTACTACCACTACTGCTGCTGCTGTTAGATGCAGTTATTGTTCTATTATTGTTATTATTCTCGGCTATTCCTCCCTATTTCTAATAGAAACTATCTAAAAATGAATTCTGTCTCTCTATTGCCAAAACTTTCTCTGCATTTGTATTCTCTTTCTTAATTCACTGGATTCATCTTGTCACCATCCACCCAATTATCTATCAGATGCCTTTGAGTCATACTCACCTTCTCCTCCACCTCCAGCTGCCACTCTGTACCATGCAGTGAATCCCTAAAGCCTGCTCATGAGGCCTTATCAACGTCCCATATGTACCTCCTTCTCTCTATCCACATGGCTCTTGTTCAGGTCCCATCACCACCTGGACCAGCAGCTTCTGTACCAGTCTTACTGCTTTCAGTCTCCTACCTCTGCAGCCCAATTTTTCCTCCAGCAAATGTTCGTCAGTTACTATGTGCCAAATATTGCTTATAAACTTAAGATATAGAAGTAAACAACAAATAGAAAAAAAAAATCCCCACCTTCATGGAACTTGCATTTCATTGGTTAATTATATAATATTAAAAGTTAGTAAGTCCCATAAAAATAGAAGGTAGGGAGTTGTGGAGTGGGGTGGAATGTTTTCAATTTAAAAATGGACAGTTAGGACAGGTCTTTTTGATAAATCAGCATATGACTGAAAACTCGAAGAAAGTGTAGGAGTGACCCTGCAGATATCCAGGAGGAGGGTGTTCCAGACAGAGAGCTCATGTAGTGAGGTGGGAGAACACCTAGTTGCTGAGGAAATAGTAAAAAGGCCAGTACATTTTGAGTAGAGAGTAAGGAAGGAAATAAATAAAGGATGAGGTAAGAGAGGTAATCATGGGCCAGACATACGAGGCTCTGGAGGCCACTAGAAGGATACTGGTTTTACTCTGAGTGAAGTGGAAGCTATTGGAGAGTTTTGAGCACAGAAGAGAAGTGATCTGGCTGCTGCACTGAAAACAGACTGAGAGTCGGAAAAATAGAAGCTGGGAGAACAGTTAGGAGGCTATTGTGGAAATCCAGATGAGACATGCTGTTATCACGGACATGGGTGTTACCAGTGTAGACGGTGAGAAGGATTCAGAATCTGGATATATTTGAAAATTGATAGCTGATGGGTTGGAAGTAGGGTCTGAGAGAGACAGGTTTATAATATAAGAGAAAAATAAAGGATATCTTTCAAATATTTGGCCTTTATACCAGAAAGATGGAGTGTTATCAGTAGATACGGAAAATTGCAGAAATCCTAGGTTGCAATTCGGGTGGAAGGGAAATGATTAGTAGTTCAGTTTGGGGCATATTAAGTTTGAGATGACTATTGGATATCCCAGTGAGAGAGCTTAGCCAGTTTATTTATAAGCCTGGAGTTCTGGGGAGAGATCCTGGCTGAAGATATAAATGTGAGAGTTGTCACCAGAAGAGAAAGCTGAAGGTTGAGCTCTAAGGCACTCACATGTTAAGAGGTCAGATGAAAAGGCCGTACAAAGAACACCAAGAAGGAACAGCCAGGGAAGCAGAAAAAAACAGTGGCATAGCACCCAGAAGGCCCTTGAACAAAGAAATTCAAGGAAAGACTGATTTAACAAGTAAGATTTAGTGTTGACCACTGGATTCATAAGGAGGAAGCCATTGTGGTTAAGAGAAGCTTGGGAAGAAAAGTGAGGGTAAAAATCCAGTTAGTCTGATTAAAATGACTTTAAGAGACTATAGAAGTGAAAATGGAAATAATAAGTATAGACAGCTTTTTCAAGTATTTCTGTTATAAAGAAATAAAAAAACAGGGTGGTAATTGAAAGGAGAACTAGAATCAAAACTAAGTTTTAAGATTAAAAAGTATATTTTGCATGAATTCTAATGGAAATGATCTAGTAGAGAGGCAAAGACTGATATGGGAGAAAAATAATTGCAAGGAGAAAAGTCATTCAGAATGAGACGAGGAATTGTCTCTTGATGGGAGGACTGATACTTTCTCCATTGTAAAAGAAGGGAAGACGAGGCACTTGTGCAGGTGCAACGAGGTTGGATGGCAGGAAGACGAAGGAGTTCACATCTGATAGTTTCTGTTTATCAGTGGAATATAAAGTCAACAGCTAAGAACGAGGGGATAGAGGCAGTCTCAGAAGTTTGATTATGAAATTGCTATCTCAAAATATAAAAACAAGACTCCTGGAAAAACAGTATTTTTTTTTCTGTCTCTCTGAATTTACAGTGTAGATCCCCAAAACTGATAGAAAAATGGGCAGTCACAGCACCTGCACACCTGAACATAGTCTTCCACTTGTTCCTGTTGTAGCCTCACTGTTACTTGATGCTTGCTGGAATTAATTAACAATGCTGTGTTCTTGGTATTTGAAAGGCATTTTATATATGTTATATAACTGGATCTTTATAATAACTTTGAAAGGTAGAGTATTTTATCCTCATTTTTCAAAAGGGAAAACCATTTTGGAGAGGTTGGATAACTTGCCCAAGAGCATAAGAGTGATTGATAATTCACAATGCCTAAATTTCAACCCAGGTCTGTGTGATTCAAAATGTTCTTTTTATTCTTTGTAAATATACCTCTATATACAAAGATGTTATATCTGTTCCTTTAAGGATGAAAGGCAAATACAATATATTTGCATCTATCGATGTCTAGCACAATGCCTGGAAAAGAGTGGTCCTCTGATAAATACTTGTTGAATGACAGAATGAAGAATGGAAGGATCATATTTAACCATCACAATAACATTATTCTGTGCATTAACACAGATGAGAACTAAGGCTAATGAACCCACTCATGATCTTACAGCAAGTTAGAATAAGTGACCAAGTTTGTAACTCTAACTCAGATCATCTAACCCCTATGTTCTCATTACTTGTTACAGGCGAAATTGTGTTCCTACAAAATTCATATATTGAAGTCCTGAGACTTCACACCTCAGAGTGTTACTGTATTTAAAGATAGGGTTTTTAAAGAGGTAATTAAGTAAAAATGAGGTCAGCAGGATGACCCTTAATCTGATATGATAGTTGTCCTTATATGAAGATGAAGTTAGGACACAAACACATACAGAGGGAAGACGATGTGAAGACAATGGGAGGAGGTGATCATCTACCAACCAAGGAGAGAAGTCCTGGGAGAAACCAACCTTGCTGACACCTTGATCTCAGTCTTCTAGCCTCCAAAACTGTAAGAAAATTCGTTTCTGCAGTGTAAGCCACCAGTCTGTGGTACTTTGCTATGGGAGTCCTGGGAAACTAATATAACATCTCTTCCACTGTTGTAGAAACAAAGCATTTCACTTCTTTTACTCAGGCTGTCAAGATGTTGAATTACTAAGTCAATATGTTCAACTCTATGGCATTCTGAGAAATAATTCCGTTATGCCAACGTTCTGGCAATCATAATCACTTAATAAATAGTTTTGGATAAATAAATTATGAACAAATAAATTTGCATAACAAAGATAAGCCTCTAATTGCTTCAGTTCAGACTTCCTTAAACTAGAGAAATGAGTGACTCTGCCCATCAATGAACTGACTTTGAGAACACCTAAGTCAAACTCATTAATTTAGCATTTTCCTTTTGTTCATCCCAAAAGAAACTGAAAAAATAATTATCCTATATAAATACTGACACTCAGGCATTTGCAGTCAATGGTAACAAAAAGGGCAGTTTACCAACATGAAGAAAACATAGTCCCTCAGCATCAATACATTATGTAGGTAAAGCATATTCTGATTTTTCTCTTCAAACTAAGATATTTTAAATGATTAATAATGTAATCTTCAAAGCAGAATACTTGAATTTCATTTAAAATATTCAAATTCAGAATTTCTGATTCTGGATAAAGAAAACATCCTCCAAAAATCAAACTAAACATTTCATTTACTACTGCAAACTTGGAAAATACAGTAAAGTCATAAAGGCAAAATCAATTATCTAATATCCTATCACCCAAAGATAACTAATAACATTTAAATTTATTTTATTCCGGGATGTGTATGAATAGGTGTGTATACATAACTATAATTCCATATATAATTTTATATCTTCCTTTTAATGCTGCAGGATAAACTTATTTAAGTTCTTTGCAATTCTTTTAAAATCTCTATGACAATTTGCACAGTAGCTATACCATACTTTATGTAAGCATTCTTCTTTTGGCTTTGATAAAAATAACTGATCTCATTCTTCAACACCCACTTATGAGTGAGAACCTAACGGTCTTATGGACACAGAAAGGGGAACATCACACACTGGGGCCTATCTGGGGATGGGGGTCTAGGGGAGGGATAGCAGGGAGTGATGGGGATTAGGGAGGGGTAGCATTAGGAGAAATATCTAATGTAGATGACGGGGTGATGGATGCAGCAAACCATCATGGTACATATATACTTATGTATCAAAGCTGCATCTTCTGCATATGTACCCCAGAACTTAAGGTATAATAAATAAATAAATAGAAAAAAGTAGTTGATCTCATCACATGATCCTATATGTGTGAAGCAATCTTGTCAGTGTGCATATATATAAAATATGCTTTCTTCAAAGAAATGCTAGGCTATAAAAATCACATGATAAGATAACTTCTGAGGCAGGGTGTAGAAGAAGGGGGTTCTGAGAAGAACCACTGTCACTCTCTACCTCAGATACTTCTGTATTATTTAAAGAACCGTCATTATTTTTGTAATTTAAATAATTCTAAATGAGAACACTGCAGTGAACACATTTGTGTATAAAATTCCTATTAAATTTCAAATTATTGTCTTATAACTTCCCAGAAATGTATTATTATATCAGAGGGTCTGAACATTTTGAAACCTTTTTATAAAAATTGACAAATTGCTTTCCTAATGAGCTGTCATGAGTATGTTCTTGAGGAAAATAGTAAACAATTGAACCAGAAAGAAATATCTCATCACAAATTTAAATGAGCTTGTCTCATCACAGTTCAATTCTAAATACATATCCTTACTCCCTTTCAGTATTTTCTCTCACTGAGAAAATTGAACTAGAGAATCATTTCAATATAATGTATATATACATAGTGCATTATATTGGAATGATCGTCTAGTTCAACTTTGAATTAGACAATCATTCCAATATAATGCAATGAAAGGCTTATTTTGTACATATTATATATGTTACATTATAATATAACATTTTATGTTATATTTTTTAGCTTTATATAATGGCTTATTTTATATGTAATGTATACAAAAGAACATAATATATATTTTATTATATATTTTAATATATTCATTGTATATTTCATGTATATTATAACATACATAATATATATAAAATAAGTCTTTCATTTTAATATCATTTAAAAAATATAACAATGTATGCTTATAAAATATTATATATGAATTTAATCTGTTTGGATTTTCATAAACACTTGGAAGTCTTTTTCTGATTGTAAAAAAAATTGTGCAGTAGTTTTTAATATCAGGTTATGTTGTTGATTTACAATATGAACTACAAGTAGATGTCATCTTTAATTTGTCATAAAATATCTGTTTCCACAGTTAATTTAATTACTTTAAAATTCTAAAATAAACTTAATGATGATCTTTGGCTGTTTCAAATGATAGATTGATTAGAACAAATTTTATTCAGAGCATGAAATAATTAGGTTGGTTTCCTATTTTCTTGAAAGATAATTATCAGATTATTCAAAGCATTTTAGGGATTTTTGTTTTGTTTTGTTTTGTTTTAATATGGTGAATAGGTCTGGGCATAGAAGTTAAAAAACAGCACAAAAAGTTTAAATCATTGGTTATATTTTAAGTATAAAACTAAGGAAAGTAGCAAGGTGTAGTGAAAAGTGTCCAGGGTATGGGCAGACCTGAGTTCACATCTCAGCTTTGCTGCTTATTAGCTTTGTGGCCTAAAAGTTATTAAAAGTTATTTAACTTTGCTTAGTTTTAGTATTTTTCATTTATAAATTGAAGAGGCAAACAACTGCAATGACTTTTAGCACTGTAGCTTAATTGATGCTTAATAAATGGTAGCTATTTTTATCATGTTCATGACAAGAAAGATGTGCGCTATTTCACATTTTTAAAACACAAAATAAATTATAATATCTATTGTCTGAATTAGATAGCTATGTTCACATACTAGAGACTACTTTATTTCCATCTGCACATAAGAATTTATGTATATATAGATGTTTTTTCATTTTCATGCTATGGGATCTAACATAATTTTATATACTGATTTCAAATATAAGTATATTTAGGTATAAAGATTTTCATTAACATATAAACAGTGTGTGTGTGTGTGTGTGTGTGTGTGTGTGTGCGATTATAATAGTCCTAACCATATTCATTCATTCAACAAGTATTCATTGAACACTTTGACATATTCTAGGAATCATGAATATAGAAGTCAAAAAATGACAATTCTTACCTATTCAAATATGGGGAAAGCAATGAAAAGGCAAATAAGTAAAAAAAAAAGTATATGATAAAAAGTGATAGGTGCTAAGGAGGAGAACGGTCAAGAAAGTGAGATAAAAATGGGGAGAGCTCGCAAATTTAGAATAGGGATTAGAAAAGAAGGCCTTACTGAGATGCCATTTGAATAACGACCTGAAGAAAGTGAGGAAGCCGGCCACATGGATATGAGGTAAAAGCTTCCCAGGCAGAGGGAACAGCAATTGCAAAAGTACTGAGATGGGGACATGCCTGGAAAAGCCCTACAAACTCTCTCATGGAGGTATTATAAGGATTAAATGAATTTAGCCACATGTCAAACACCAAGAATGTATCTGCTACTTAGAAAGAACTCCATGCATTTTAGTTATTATTTGCAGTTCTTATCATTAGTAATTTTATTTAAAAATTATTAAGTAATATTTTTATATTTGTTTCAAAATTTTCAGTTTCTATCCAGGTATTTGGAATTATATATATTTAGCCTCATGTCATTTAAGCCGTTGTGTAAATAATTTCTAGTTTTAATCATCTGCAATATAATGACATATTCTAAGATAAGACAGGTTCAGTCTCTCCTAATACATGTAAAGTTCTTGATTCCTCCTGTATCTAGCACAGCAATGGCTCATACTTTATACATGTTTATAAAGTTTTCTTCATTGACTGAAGGAATGAACATGTTATTTTTCAGTAACTACTTACAGTTTTTGCAGATTGTCCTCATTCACTACACCATAGTTTAACTGTGTTTTCTCATGCAGATTATAAATTGGAATGCTCTCATTAACTCATTCATTAATTTTTATGATTGTCTACAAGTATCATTACTTAGTGCAATATGAATATGGTGAAAAGATGCTATTCATGTAGGGAGAGCTGTTATAAATCAAACAGCTTGTTAGTGATTGCCAGTTGAATTAAGATCTGCTATGTCGCACTACATTTCAAAAAATAAATCCATCTGGCCTTGAGTTTTGCTATTTTTTTTTCTACTTGCTGAAGGTTGATTTTCTATTAACAAGAAATTATAACAGTAAAGGCTTGAATACACATAGCATTTTGAATCAGTTTATTTATATTAGCTTCCAGAAACAAAGGGTAATAACTCATAAGGTCAAGACTAGTGTTGCATTTGGAAACTGTATAATTCACCGTATTATCTGGGTGAAGTACAATGAACATTTGTTTGACAACTTTGACATCTGCTTCATCCTACTAGAAGCTTTTAAGTTAATACTGAAATCCAAAAACACAAATATACATCTGTTTGACTCAAATTAAACTTAGCTGAAGAATTATGACCTGAAAACTAGATACCCCCTGAGGGTAGTTATTCATAAAATTACCAAGCTGTTTTGCTTTTCTATTTGAAGTGTGTTTAATACCAGAAAAGTCTATATTTTATATAGCAGAAATATGAGAAATTAGTCTAAGTAATTTTAGAGGAAAATATGCATTTTTAATGTTACTGTTCTTAGCATACTTGAGTGATAGCATATAACTTTTCTGTACCTAAATTTTTACACTAAAAAATTGAAGTGCTGCAGTAAATTATTACTAATACTGTATTGTTCTATGAAACAAATTAAGAGATTCCATTTTTGTCATTAGTTGAGCACCACAGTAATTTCATTGTGTGAGAACACAACAGAACAACCACAGCACCAGTAATTTGGGACTATAAAAATCTAAAAAGAAAATGCTATGGAAATAATTACTATAGAACAAAACTTCTTAAATAAGATGTTGGGTAGAAAACTACTATAAATGAAATATTAAGAGATAATGAGTCCCAGAGGATCCAAGAAATATAAATTAAGACAAGAAATGTGATTGGAAAACAGAGAGCAAAGAACTGTAAATCAAGGCTGGGAATGCTCTAAGAGAGACACATGAAGCACTGGAAGGATTTTAGTCAGCAGGGGGGGTTGTACCATGACAGAAAAGAATAGAGCAAAAATTTAAATATCGGAGAGTGCAGAAACAGTGTATAAGACATGTGGTTTGAACTCAGTGATCACTACACCTTTCTCATCTTCATATTCAGCCCATTGCCCTCCGTCTCAATTTTACTTTCATGGCTGTGATCCTGCTCTCCCAAACACTACTATGGCTCCTCCCCACTTAACTCTGCCCTATTCCCTGGCCATTTAGCCCACCAGCTTCCTCACTGTGTCTTCCACAAAGCCCCCAGAACCTATTCCTTTGTTGTTATCAAGGTCTCATTTATCTCTACTCTTTCCATTCAGTAGGTCTTCCATATCCTCATGCTGATTTACAGCTTACTTGCTATGCATGACACCTCTTCCTTTGGAGTATTCTCATGTATAGGCCTCTGGGTCTTGCGATCCACATAGGATGCAGTTTCAATCCTTTACAACTCTACCACTGATATCTCCAATGCATTGACTTACCATTTTGGTTTTAACAATTTTCGAAACCCATGATTTTAAAATACAAACATCTTGTCACACCTCCCAGTCCTTATCATCTTCCAAACATTCCTCCATGTTCTAAAGTTCATGGTTGTATTATGGAATCAAAATTTTTCTTTCTCCTCAGTATTGTGAATTTATAATTACCAGAAATACTCACCCCAAAGATCTTAAATTCCATATATTTATATCAAATAAATGTTCAGAATGGTGGCCAGGGCAGTGGCTCATGCTTGTAATCCCAGCACTTTGAAAGGCCGAGCAGGTGGATTGCCTGGGATCAGGAGTTTGAGACCAGCCTGGGCAACACAGTGAAACCCTGTCTCTACTAAAATACAAGAAAATTAGCTGGGTGTGGTGCCATGTGCCTATAGTCCTAGCTATTGAGAGGCTGAGGCAGGTGAATCACTTGAACCTGGGAGGAGAAGGTTACAGAGAGCCGAGATCTTGCCATGCACTCCAGCCTGGGCAACAGAGCGAGACTCCATCTCAAAAAAAAAAAAAAAAAAAAAAAAAGAATAAAAAGGTGACTGAGTGCTATGGAAGGGCACTGGAGGCTAGAAAGACTTTTTCATATTTCTCGAGATAAATCTTTTAGCCTCAACCTTGTGTATTTTTTTAATTCATCCAGAATTTACCTAACGCTCACTTATTGTAGGACTGGGCTGTAATGACACAATCCAAATGCATTACATCAAATTGTAAGAAGAGTAATTTATGTTGAGATGTGTCGAATAAAGAGACTGGAATGTCTATGTCTATTTGTCAGTGCACATGTCTTCTGTACACATAAAATAATTACTGCAAGTTTGCTTTAGTAAATACCAGAGGAATCATAAAAAGGAAATCAACAATAATGAATACCATTAATGAATTAGGATAGCTTGGTACACCCATCTCCTGGCATATTGTGGTCAGGATGATGCCTGTGTCAGATAGTGCTGAAAAATCACCAACACATTGTCATTGTTTGGCTCTATTTTCTCTTTGTGTGTATATTAGTCCTTCAACGGACAGTTACTAGAGAAAGAGGTTAAGCCAGTTGATTAGGAGACAGCCAGAGAGTATGGGACTATAAGAGAGTCCACTATGCCATTTCTTAGTTATGTGGCTTCTGCAAGTCACTTAGCCTCTCCAAGCCACTGAATTCTTAAATGTAAAAAGACAGTGCTATCTTCTCTTATTGACTCTGTGGCCACTTAATGAGACAATGTATTTGAAAATGCTCTGTAATTTGCAAAGCTCTGTAAAATGGATATGTGCATATCTGTTTTAGCAAACATGCCAAACCAAACAATATCCCGAGATTCCTTGGTAAAACCACACTATTACTGCACAGCGAACATATTTGCACACAGCTTAAGGTGGATTTCTTATGTAAATCAGTAACCATAATCATTCCATATTGTTTATGAAACGCTATTTCCTAAGGCAACATAATTTACATGTTTTTCCCAGCTCTTGGAGTGTAACCTAAGATCTATACACTGACCATGTTCCACCCTTCCACATCATCCGTTCTTTGCCTCAGCTGGCTTATCTTTATCATCTTCCAAACTTGACCCTCTTGATATTTTCCCTTTACTTAGCTTCGCTTCTCTCTCGGACTTTCTGCTTCCACATCAGTTGTCAGCATTTCCTCACTTTGCATTCAGTTGCTTTCACTGTCAATAAGCAACTGTACCACTTTTAACCCTTAGTGCAAAAATAAGAATGACCTCCTAATTGTCTCACTCAATACTGTCTTTCCAGTACTCAGGCTATATGACATTGCTGCAGGATTTGATATTTCTTAAAACCTCTCTTCCCTTGGTGGTTTACAACAATGAACAAAACTGAGTTGACATTCACATAGAAAAATGAAAGAAACTAAAATCTTTGAAATTGTTTTAAAAGTGTTAGCAGAAACTCTCAAATAATTGCCAAATTTCAGGTCCACTTTTTACATCAGATTTGAAACTAGAAGTGCAATTCTCTGCTGTAACCACTGTCACAATTCTCGATAACTTCCAACATCCTGTCAAACATCAGTTTGAGCTTTTCCTGACCCTGTTAATCACTCCATCCTCTATATCCCAAATTGTTGCTGGTACTACAGCATACATAAGACTCAGAATTGTAGTATTTTAAGTGTGTGAATCTACCTTTACAGGCTTCTACAGAGACCATGCAAAAATGCTATTTGTTCTACATTATAGGTATTCAATAATGGATTTTTGAAGAGAGAACTAACATCATAATTAACCCACTGTATGGTATTTTTCTGAAATATGCTATTATGCAAAAAAACTAAAATTATTGTAAAAATGAAGATATGTATCTTCGGACTATTCAATGGTTTTACAAATGTTAGCCAATTCAACTTTGGATATTTGATAAACACCAGTTTATGGATTTGGAGACAAGGATTTCAATGTGACTATTTTAATGAAACAACACCAAGTGCTTCTAATATTTTTATTTATTTCACAACAGAGTTGAAGTAAATAATTAATTCCATAATTAGTGGGAAATAATTCTTTTCTGAAAAGAAGTAGACCAGCTTGAGGGCTCTTAGTCTTAGAATCCTTCGCACACTAGGTTGAAGTTGATTGGCTTATCATTCCAATTCTTGTGAACAAGTGAAAGAGATTTTGTGGGCTATATATCAAGTTTCAGAACTCAGGTTATAATCTGGTGCCAAAAGGCAGGCATAGAAGATGACTGTCATATTCACTTGAGACTTCAGGAACTTGGTATATTGAGTTCATTTTGTACATAAGCGCTTTTGTTGGAAGCCATGGTAGATTTGTTCCATGCCAAAAATCAATTATCATCCATATTTTAATTTACTATCGAGAAGAAGATACAGTGCCAGATGCTACTGAATATTAGTCACTTTCACTTTCTTATTTCAAAAAGAAACACGGGGGGCGGGGGATGATGTTGGTCGAAGGTTACAAAATTTCAAAATTTCAATTAGATAAGTGGAATAAGTTCAGGGGACCTATTTTATAGCAAGGTGACAGTAGTTAATAATAATGTATTATATTTTTTTAATTCCTAAGAGAATAGATTTGAAGTATTCTCACCACAGAAAAGCTATGTGAGATAATACATATGTTAATTAACTCAATTTAGTCATTCTACAATGTATATATAGTTCAAAACAATACATTGTACATAATACAAGTTAGTCAATTTTTTTTTTTTAAAAGAAATTTTAACACCATTCTTTCCTCTAGTTTCTATTTTTAAGATTACTGGATTCTGCTTGTATTTGATTTATGCTTACTATAAAAGTTGACACTATATTTTTGGTAACTGCAGTTTCAAAACTCTTAATTACAACTGTCTTGTACATATGCTTATAAGAGTAATTAGTCAAATGTTTTCAGGTTCACTTTTCAACTTTGTCAAACACTTTTATAAGGTTTTATAAGCCATCATTTGGATGACTTTTTCTCTCCTCCTTCAAAATCATTATAAAAATCACTGTGAATTCCAAATGCATGTGTTTTCATTCTGTTAAATCAGATATTTATACTGACAAGCCATCAATACACTAAATTAGTACATGTAACTAACAAGCATGTGCAAGTTTAACTGATGTATAACAACATTTAACATACCAACAAACACAACAGCTTGTCTCCGCAGGGTTTAATAAACCATATTTATCCGCAGTGTTTGAGAAAAACAGAAGAGACTCTGATATATGTTATGTTATTTTTGTAAGTACATGAAAATAAATGTGTAAAAGTAACTTTGGTTTCTATTTCTGTTCATGAGAGTAGAATGTACTGAGGTTATAACTTGAGGTTTCATTAAGGATAAAAGCCCTTTGTCCTTTATGTTCTGAAATAGACTTCTTGATAAAGAAAAATTGTGCTTAAAGATTAATTATTAATAGTTTAGCATTATAAAGTGTTGTAATGTTAAATTACAATTAATATTGATTTTACTAGGAATATATTTTGAATGTTTTATTTTTACATATTTTGTGTAAATTAGTGTTAGTTCCATATAACTTCAAAAGTATTCTTCACCATGTTATTCAAGAATCTCACTTAATAACTCTCCACTAAAAGAATCCTGTTCAACAGAAGTAATATGATATGATAGGTTAAGAGCAAATATTTTGATATTAGGCAAGCCTGGATTATTAATTAAGTGGCCTTGGGATAATTCCTCAGTCTTTCTGAGGCTTAATTCCCTAACTTGCAAATTGATGACCATATCAATTTCTGTTTTCAATGACTGTTATGAAAATAACATGAGAAAGTAGGTAAAGTGCTAAGTAGGGTGCTGTGCCCATCCTATCAATATTAGCTTCAACTCTTACACCTCCTCAGCATCTGTTACGGTTATAATTGTTATTTGTTACTATTACAAAACCAGTGAAGAAAATACTGGTATTGAAAAAAGTATTTGATAAACCGACTTGAAAAAGACTGTGAAGAGAGTTATCATTTTTTTAAAAGGCAAGTTTAGGTGAAAGAGGAAGCAGTTTAAGTATTTGGAATGAGTTCAGTAAATGTGGTAAAATAAAGACACTTGAACAGGTAAGACACAATTAAACCATGTCAAAATTGTTAACATTAATGTAACCCCAATTAGCCTTTTTAAAAATATAAATAACCATAACAGTTAGTTAAGGTATTTACTCTCTTTAAGAAGGGAGAACTGTACGTCCCCTTAAAGTATCTTAAGGAGTGAAAGTGTAGACAGGACACAGGTGCTGAGCATTTATTATGTAAGAACTGTGCTGGATGTACATTCTTCAGAACACTTCCATAAGATATTAATATATATATTTTGCAAATCAAAAAATCTGAGGTTCAAAATGACCAAGTAGTTTGTTCAAAAGTCACATAGCTGCCTAGTTGAAGAAGCTGGAAGTAAAACCCCGGTTTTTCTGAACCAAAAACCCTTTATAGTTCTGTCTCAAGTGGTGTGAGATTATGAATCCTAAGGTGGAACCTTGAGTGTGAAAGGGGAGTCTTGAATATGAAAAGTGAAAGAGCTGAAGAAGGCTTTTATGTTTTATTCAGATTTTTTCCTTAAAATTGGTTATAAGTTATGATATAAGTTTAAAATATTAGATGATATTCAAACATGCTCTGTTTTGATGTTATAAAGCCTTGTGAACTGGGACTCCAGAATTATTAACATAAGCTGGGTATTTATTTTAAAGTGTGATGTATTTGCTCTAAACTAGACTTCTAACCAACTGAAATTCAATGATATCTGAGATGTAGGTTCTTATTCAACTAGACTAAATGTGTCAGGAAGAAATTTATGACACAGTGGAGGCCAGAGGCTTTTACAGCAGCAGATCCCTTAAAAAGTCAAGAGGATCTTTTTGGTCTAAAGAATAGGAGAAAAATTTTGTAATCTGTGCGTCTGACAAAGGGCTAATATCCAGAGTCTACAAGGAACTTAAACAAATTTACAAGGAAAAAAACCCCATCGAAAAGTGGGTGAAGGATATGAGCAGATGCTTCGCAAAAGAAGACATTTATGCAGCCAACAAACATGAAAAAAGCTCATTAACAGTGGTCATTAATTAGACTCAATGCAAATCAATACCACAATGAGATACCATCTCACACCAGTTAGAATGGTGATCATTAAAAAGTCAGGAAATAACAGATGCTGCAGAGGATATGAAGAAATAGTGCTTTTTCACTGTTGGTGGGAGTGTAAATTAGTTCAACCATTGTGGAAGACAGTGTGGTGATTCCTCAAGGATCTAGAACCAGAAATACCATTTGGCTCAGCAATCCCATTGCTGGGTATCTACCCAAAGGATTATAACTCATTCTACTATAAAGACACATGCACACGTATGTTTATTTCAGAACTGTTCACAATAGCAAAAACCTGTAACCAACCCAAATCCCCATCATAGATAGACTGAATAAAGAAAAGGTGGCAAATATACACCATGGAATACTATGTAACCATAAAGAGGGATGAGTTTATGTCCTTTGCAGGGACATGGATAAAGGTGGAAACCATCATTCTTAGCAAACTAACACAGGAACAGAAAACCAAATACCATGTGTTCTCACTCATAAGTGGGAGTTGAACAATGTGAACACTTGGACACAGGGAGGGGAACATCATACACTGGGACCTGTAGTGGAGTAGAGGGAGGCATAGCATTAGGAGAAATACCTAATACAGATTATGGATTGATGGGTGTTGCAAATCACCATGACATGTCTATACCTATGTAACAAACTTGAGCATTCTGCACTTGTATCCCAGAACTTAAATTATAATAATAATAAAAAAAGAAATCAACAGGATCAAATATGCTGTTTTCAAAAAATTACCCAAAGATAATTTAAAGTCTGTGCTCTTATTCTAATTCCCTTTTGTCTCACTTTACATTTGGATAACTTTCAAATCTCCTTCTAAGTGGATTAACATTACAAATGACTCTAATACAGAGCAGATTTTTCCTGAACTTTCCTGGACAGTCAACTGGAGAGATTTCTACATATAAACCATCTTATTCATGGTTTCATTGCTATATATAAATAAAACCTAACTCTGTATGAATTTTAAAATATTTTTATTAATAATATCTTGGGAAACTTCAATCTCACTGTGAAGAATTCACTCGAACATTTCAATTGATTCAATTAATGGTCACTTTTTTAATCATCTCAGAGAACTCCTAAATATATTATGATTTGTGAATGATGCAGCTAGAGTTGCAGAGTAGCTCATTCCATACTTCATCACTCATTTTCCAGGGCATATTAACAATATATTTACAAAGGTTTGATTATAGTTTTATAATGAGGTATCTCTAGAAAGAAAATATTTTTGAAGCCATTCCTCTTTTCTTTTTCTCACTCCAAGCTCTGTCCCCTAAGGCAATTTTATCTGAGGGTTCAGCACATCATCTAAGGATATGAAGTAGTCTTGCTGCTTAAGCAAATGAGGCATTAAGGCTGTTTTGTATTCCTGCGGGCTATCAGTGTCTGTACTGACAATGCAGTGGTGCCTGCTCCTTGAGATGGGGATAGGAAGGTTAGTTTGCACGTGTGTGCCATAATGAATCTGTTTTATCTTTGAACAATTCCATATGCTCTTGTGAAGCTACCAATTCTTTCTTTTGCTTTTTTTCTTTCTCCTTTTAATGCCAAGATAAATTGATCCTAGATTGCTGCTCCAAATGCTGACACCACTGAATATGAAGGTGTCATTGTAAAATGAACCATAGCAAATTCTTAATAAGCGAGCTTCACAGAGAGTTATAGTTTTTGACATTTAGATATAGTCTTATCCCCCAGTGAAGGAAGCTTTGTTCAGCCCATGCATGCTAAGAGGAATAAAAAATAAAAAGTAATTTGATTGGTATTAAATATGTTTTATTCCTTCCTGTACTGAGCAGTCATATCACATGACTTGTCCACTTCCATCTTACAGGAAAATTGGAAAAGGAATGATTTGAGATCAAGAAATTTATTTCTAAAAAGTTGGAACGAGCTTAGAGCTAACCCTTCCAGTGCTATCTGGAGGAGATTTAAAACCTGACTTCCTTCGAAACTTCAAAATCAGTTGTGTCTGAAAAAAACAAATTAGTAAATTCTATAGAACACATGCTATAAAACAATTACTAAAATGTTCTGAGCTGATTATTTCAGGCTAATTTCTCTTCTAAAAATTAGTATATCCTAGGGAGCCTACTTTCTAGATTAACATGAGCGAATGCTTAGAAAACACTTTTATACTTGATAATTCGGTTTGGAAAAAAGAATATGGAAATTAGCTCATGATCATTATTAAAATTTACATTATCTCGAACACAGAAAGGACAGACCATTTTGATAAATTCAAGAATATTGAATTTTTTTCTCTTTACAAGTCCTGCATGAAAACTCCTCATTGGATCTTGCTTTAAAATATATATATAAGGCAGGTGTGGTGGCTTGTACCTATAGTTCCACGTGCTTGGGAGGCTGAAGTTGGAGAATTGCTTGAGCCCAGGAGTTCAAGTCCATCCTAAGCAAAATAGTAAGACCCATCTCTAAATACATATATGATAGATATGCTACAAATTTAAGACTGTTTATTAATTTATATTCTACAAAAGCAACATACGCATTTAGGAGGTGCATTAATCAGTCTGACATGAAATTTTGTCTTATATTTCTAGCTGTGAGCAACTTTAAAAGGAATTCATTAACTAACTTTATTACAGTATTTCCAGAAAACAATTATTCTGTGCTGCATTGGTTTGGTGACGCTTGTTTAGACTTTTATTGTGAAATAGATTCTTATTTCTCCAAATAGTAGCTGAAAATGAAAACATTTCAAAAAGTTTTAACCCTAGATATATTCTCAATATAATTGGACCTGTATATAAATTGAATTTTTGTAAATAGATTCCATACACCAAGAATGTCTAGATTTAAATGCATTCTGCATTCAATCCTTCTATAAAATAAATAATTATTTTTCTTATTAATCATTAATTTGGATATCTGGTTGCAAATTGGCATCATATTTGCTCACAGTTTTACAATTTGTCTTTTCCTCTCAACATTATGTTTTTGAAATTTAGCCATGTTTATATACAAGTAGCTCTAGTTCATTCACTTTCAATGCTGTATTCCCTTGTAGGAATGCATTAAGATGTGCTTATTATTTTATTGATGGGTGTTTGTATTGCTTTCATCTATTTGCTGTTACCATAATGCTGAAATAAAAATTATTGTTCATATCTCCTTTGGCATATATGCAAGAGTTTATCTGAGAGAATATACCTGAATTGGAAACACTGAATTTATGGCAAGCACATCTTCAACATTAATAGCAAATAGCTTCCCAAAGTGTTTGTATCAGTAGATACTACCTCAGCAGTTTATGGAAGTTTCTCCTGCTCATTTATTTGTTCATTTGATAAATATCTATTGCACATTCATTTGATAAACACTCTTCTAGAAGGGGATCTATAGCAATAAACAAAATATATAAAACTCTCTGCCTAAAGGCAGTTTGCATTCTAATGTGGGTAGACAGAAAATAAATACATACATACATAATATCTCAATTGGGAGAAGTACTATAGATAAAAATGAAGCAAGGAAGAGGAATAGAGAGTGTTAGAATGGGAGATGCAATTTTAAATACAGAAATCAAGGAAAACTTCACTAAGAAGGTGATATTTGAACAAATAACTGAAAGGGGTGAAGAAAAAAGCCGTACATTTTCACTCTTACTTGATATTATCGCACTGTTTAATTTGTGTCAGATATAGGGAGGTGAAATTTTTTTTCTCAGTGGAATTTTTAATCTTTTTCTGACATCAAGCCTATATTCATACTAACTTTCCATTTGGGTTTTCCCTATTGTAAATCGATTGCTAATATTTTAACTCATTTTTCTAAAGGGTTACTTTCCTATTTCTTATTGAATAGGAGCAACCCATTTTTTTTATTTTGGAGGTTACATAGTAGGTGTATATATTTATAAGGTATATGAGATGTTTTGTTACAGGCATTCAATGTGTAATAATCACATCAGGAAAGATGAAGTATCCATCACCTCAAGCATTTATTATTTTTTTGTGGTATAATCATTCCAATTGCACTCTTTTATTTTTTAATGTACAATAAATTATCATTGACTGTAGTCGCCCTCTTGCGGTAGTAGCAAATACTAGATTTTTTTTTTTTTTTTTTTTTTTTTGAGACTGAGTTTCGCTCTTGTTACTCATGCTGGAGTGCAATGGCGCGATCTTGGCTCACCGCAACCTCCGCCTCCTGAGTTCAGGCAATTCTCCTGCCTCAGCCTCCTGAGTAGCTGGGATTACAGGCACGCGCCACTGTGCCCAGCTAATTTTTTGTATTTTAGTAGAGACGGGGTTTCACCGTGTTGACCAGGATGGTC
>CAUYOR010047489.1:0-27279 GCA_963573925.1 Callimico goeldii | reverse complement strand
TGAAAGTGAAAACTCATTAATCCAGCATTAATATGTGCTTTGTGCAATTCTGAATGGTCTTCATCAAGGTCTATTCTGTAGTTCATCACAGTCCCAGTCCTGTTGGTAACTGTGTTGTGCAAAATTGCCTTCACCCCCATTGGGTGGTGCCCTGATCTAACATCTAAGTGTCAGAGTTTCTGTATTTGTAGTACAAAATATGCCTCGATTTTGAGTTAGTGAAAGTGAACGTAACCTATTACCCACAGTGACAATTCCCAACCAAGGCCTTACATGATGCGCAGCTATGCTGGTTCTCATGTGGCCTCTATACCTTCAACAGCTGCCGAGTCCTGTGATTACATGTGATGGTAACTGTACACTAGAAATTAAACACATTTCTAAACCTTGCTTTTTTCAGAATTCCCACCTCATTTTTCCCTGGACAAAAGTATTATTTCTGTCATAATGTACTTAAAATTTTTATTACCTGGGAATTAAAAGAAATATTCTGGCCATGTCTAACTGACTTCTGTATGTCAATTGTTCTGACAGAAAACCCTCTCCCAGTTTCCCTGCTTGTCTTCAAGAATCCGCATTTCCCCAGAGCCATCTGTGCTCATGGGGGGCACCCCCAGAGTGAAGAAGATTCTTTGTCAAGAAAGGAATCAGAGGGAAAATGAGAGGGTCCTGCAGGGAGAGCTGGGATAGACTTCCACTCTGCCTCCTGCAAGCTCTGTGACCCTGGGCACATGTACTTCTTCCTCGGGGAGCCTCTGTTTTCTTAGATTTGGAGCAGGGTGGTCACACTGACTTGCAGAGTTCTGAGAATCAGAGACAGAACATAGAAGGCCTGGAGAACATTCTCCTAAAAGAAGCTGTAACACATGTGTGGACAATGGGCTTTTCATGACTCTCTTACTCGCTATTTATCTGATGCAAAGAACATGCTCTGGTGATGGCAGTGAGGGAGGAATGAGGAAGGAAAGAGACACTCCTGTGTCTGAAACATGCTTCTTCCTTACTGTGCTATGACTCTGTCTTCCCTGGGGCAGGCCCCTAGCCTGCCTACATTTGCAGAGAGATGCAGTGGCATGCAGAGAAAACAGTTTGTCCCAATGACTCTTCTTCACTCCCCAGCTGTCAGTGGTACTAAGTGGAAGGGTGACTTCATGAAACTGATGCTGCTGTTTTGAAACCTGGAGGATGGAAAGGTGCAAAAAACTATCAGCAGCAACATAAGGTGCAACCTGTTGTTGGTGGTGGTTCTGTCTGTCAAATTAATACATGTCAAAACACTTCCTCCTTCTGCCTGTAGGTTAACATGGCTGCAACACAGCGTCATCACTGCTCAGCATTGCCCTGCTCGCCCTACCTCATGGCTGACCCTTCAGGACCACTGATGGCTTGCCTGCCACCTCCTCTGTCTGGGTGTCACCTGGGAGCTCCACCATTCCCATCAGCTAAAGATGTTCTGGGACCTCTGACAACTCCTCGACTCCAGTGTCCACTAGGACCTCTGCCAGCTTCTACAGATGATGAGTTTTCAAGACCACAGACACGTACACCCGAATGTCTTCTGGCACCTTTACCACCTTATTCAGCCAATGATTTTCTGAGCCCATACACACTTCCACCTGAGTGTCTACTCACACCTCTGCCAGCTTCTTCAGATGATGAGTTTTCGAGACCACAGACACCTACAGATAAGCATCTACTATTACCTCTACCACTTTTAGCCAATGGTTTTCTGAGTCTATACGCAACTCAAATGTCTGCTGACACCTCTACCACTGTCTACAGATGATGATCTTTGAAAACCATGGACAGCACCACTTGAGTGTCTTCTGGCACCTGTACCACCTCTCCAGATGATGATATTTCAAGAACACAGACACCACCACTTGAGTGCCTTCTGGCATCTCTACCACCTTCTCCAGATGATAATCTTTGAAAACCACAGACACCACCACTCGAGTGTCTTCTGGCACCTGTACCACCTTCTCCAGATGACGATATTTCAAGAACACAGATACCACCACTCGAGTGCCTTCTGACATCTCTACCACCTTCTCCAGATGACCATCTTTGGAGACTACAGACACCACCACTCAAGTGTCTTCTGGCATCTCTACCACCTTCTCCAGATGATCATCCTTGAAAACCACAGACACCACCACTCAAGTGTCTTCTGGCATCTCTACCATTTTCTCCAGATGATAATCTTTGGAGACCACAGACACCACCACTCAAGTGTCTTCTGGCATCTCTACCATCTTCTCCAGATGATCATCTTTGAAAACCACAGATGCCACCACTCAAGTGTCTTCTGGCATCTCTACCACCTTCTCCAGATGATAATCTTTGGAGACCACAGACACCACCACTTGACTGGGGCTCAAGATGGCATGGTGAGAACAACCCAGGATTGAAGCTGTCAGTGAACGCGTAGAGGGTGAGTCAGGGCCGCATTTCCAGACAGATCTTTGTTGCCCACAGAATGGGGAAATTCCCAGGTATAGGAGAGACGCGGGACACCAGTGCAGTGGTTTTGGCTGGTGCAGCCGGTGGCCGGTGCCACAGCGCAGCGGTGTTCCACAGTGCTCCGCACAAAGCACACTGGTCCAGGTGCCCTGTTGAACCGGCAATCTGAGATTTGGGAGGGCAGATTGGCATATCCATCTGATTGAACGGGACTTGGACAGTGAGCCAGACCAGGAGATTCCAGGGAAACAGCCTAGTCCAATTTTTTTTTATTTTTTATTTATTTTTATTTTTTATTTTTTTACTAGTCCAATTACTTTGCATGAAGAGCTGCCACACCAAGGCTAGTCCAATTTTTAAATGTGGATTTAAAAAATGTACTTTCTTTCTTTTTTTTTTTTTTTGAGACGGAGTTTTGCTCTTGTTACCCAGGCTGGAGTGCAATGGCATAATCTCGGCTCACCGCAACCTCTGCCTCCTGGGTTCAGGCAATTCTCCTGCCTCAGCCTCCTGAGTAGCTGGGATTACAGGCATGCGCCACTGTGCCCAGCTAATTTTTTGTATTTTTAGTAGAGACGGGGTTTCACCATGTTGACCAGGATGGTCTCGAACTCTTGACCTCGTGATCCACCCACCTCAGCCTCCCAAAGTGCTGGGATTACAGGCTTGAGCCACCACGCCCAGCCAAAAGGTAAATTCTTAATGATCCATGAAAAGAGAATGGCAGGTCAGCTGTAGTGGGTCACACTTATAATCCCAGCACAGGGGGAGGTTGAGGTGGGAGGATCACTTGAGCCCAGGAGTTTGAGACTGGCCTGGGAAACATGGTGAGATCCCATCTCTACAACAAATATAAAAATTAGATGGGCATGGCGGCTTGTACCTAGGGTCCCAGCCACTCAGGAGGCTGAGGTGGGAGGATGACGTAAGCCAAGAAGGCAGAGGTTGCAGTGAGTCAAGATCACACCACTGTGCTTCAGCCTGAACGACAAAGCAGTAACTTGCCTCAAAAAAAAAAAAAAAAGAAAAGAAAAAATTGGTATCCCAGAAAACTTTAAAGTATCTATATATTCACAAATGTATATAATCATGGTATATTGATCAAAATTCTTAATACTTCATGGCAAGCAAACAACAGGCCATGGATGGCTCAGGCTTGTAATCTCAGCACATCGAGAGGCCTGGGCAAGAGGATTGCTTGTGTCCAAAAGTTTAAGACCAGCCTAAGCAACAGAGTGAGAACCAACCTCTCAAACAAAATCAGAAATTAGTCAGGGATGGTGGCATATGCCTGTAGTCTATGCTACTCAAGATGCTGACTTGGGAAAATCAGTGGAGGCCAAAAGGCCAAGGCTGCAGTGAAGCCATGATCACATGACAACACTCCAGCCTGGGTGACAGAGCAAGACCCTAAGGAAAAATAAATTAACTGTAAAAAATATTAAAAAAGAAGACATGAAATGAGAAGCTACCACATCCATGGCAAAGACAGACAGTGCAATCAGAGGCCCCTTCCCCCCGAACCCCCAGAAGAAAAGAAAAATCATTAGACACTAAATAAAAGAGACATCACTGTAAAAAGACACAGGCAGAATTTACTACAAACTGTCAAAACTACACTCTCCAGGTTAAAAGTAGAGACAGGTGTTCAGCCAAGGCACACTGCTAAAAAGTGAACAAATGAGAGTCCAGGGAAGCTTTGGGCCTTTTGATGCTGTTGACTATCAAAGACCTATAGAACTGGATCCAGAAGAGGCCACTGTGAGCAAGTGCAGGGCAGAAAAAACCACCATGATGCAGGAGATGGCCTGGAGTGTCCATTAAGAGGCAGAAGAGAAGACTGCAGAGGCCATGATGAGGCACAGGCTGGTGTAAGAAAGGCTGCTGTGAAAAAAAAAGAAAAGCTGAATCTTGAGAGGCAGATGTGACACTGAGGATGGGGCTGAAGAGACCATTGTGTGGCAAACCAAAGGCCTACGAAAATGGCTGAAAAACAGGGAGTAACAAGGCCAGAAAAGGCCCATACAGGGAATAGCTGCGCTGAAGAGGATGTGGTCAGGCAGGAGCTGGGTCTGTCCAGGCTGCTGGTAGGCCAAAGGAAGGCCTTGAAAGCCTGACTTGAAAACAACTAGAGTCTACAGAGGCTGCTGGGAGCTGGGCAGGAGCTGGGACAAGCATAGTTGTTGTGAGTCAGGAGTTGAGCCTTAGACCCACTGAAGAAGAAGAGCTGGGCCTGGGGAGGAAGCCATGGGGGAGGCAGAGGCCAAGCCTGGAAAGGCCGGACGTGAGGCAGGAGCTGGCCCTGGAGTGGCCCGTTAGAAAGTTTTGCACCTGGAGAGGCCACTGGGAGGGCAGGAGCTGGGCCTGGAGAGGCCGATTTCAGGGCCATTTAGGCCTGCTGGGCTACAGGGAGGAGGCCAGAGCCAGGCTGGGAGAAGCCAACTTGAGGAAGTTTTGTGTCTGGAGATGCGGTTGGAGGGCAGGAGCTGAGCCTGGAGAGGCCACCATGAGGCATGAGCGGGGTGGGCCTGGAGAGTTTGACTTGAGGAGCTTTCGGGCCTACAGAGGCTGCCAGGAGCTGGGTGGGAGACGATTGAGTCCACAGAAGTTGTTGCCAGGTTAAGATAGGAGGTGGGCCTGTAGACGCAGCCTAGCCGGGAGGAAGAGCTGGGCCCAGAGAGGAAGCTGCGAGGCAACACCTCGGCCTGGAGAGGCCACGAGAGGCATGAGCTGGGCCTGGAGGGGCCGCCAAAAGCCTTCCAAGAACTGGGCCTGGAAGGCCACTGTGAGGAACGAGCTGGGCCTGCGGAGGCCACTCACTGGGATGCAAAAGCTGGGCCTGCAGAGGCTGCCATGTCTGTACCTCCCCAGCCCTGCCCTCCTTGTCTCTCCATCCTTACTCTGCCCCTGCCATCCATGTACCAGACAGTGGCAAGCTGGTCTTTCTACAGCAAACTGGACTAGGGCTCTTCCCTACCCACAGCTCTCAGAGCTAAAGTTGGAGTTAAGCCTCACATGGTTTGGCTTGGCATTGAGAGCTCTTTTCCCCCTCACCACTGGCTCATCCAGAATACTCACAGTGCAGGGCAGAGCAGGGCAGGAGCCCCTTACTCAAATGTGGGTTTGGTGCAGAACGTGGCATGAAATGGTGATTTCCCTAAGGAGAAACAGGGCTGAGATTAGGGAATTTTTGAGGTTCAGAGTTAAACCCCCAGAGTGCAAGTTTCCTTTGAGACACCAAATGGAGGGGTCCAGCTGGCAGCTGGCTCCTGATCTGAAGCTTCAGGAAGAGGTCTCAGCTCAGAGCCACATTCAAGAGCCAGCTTAAATGCAGCCTCCTGCAGGGAACACCCAGAGCTTCCACAGCCTCAGATCTGCCCCTCTGTGTACTCCAGATCTTTTGCCAATTGGCATTTGACTCTTCATGTTATCTCCCTTCCCTGCCTGGGAGTAAAGGTGAGGTGCAGGGACCTAAGCCTGTGTACTCTAGTGCCATCAGGAAGGATGTGTCAAGTAGAGAGGCATGGCTTGGAAAGAGGGAGACTCAGAGGAGAGTCAAGGACATGTGAGCAGGCGAGTCTGGGAGCAGGAAGAGATGAGAGTGAGCAGAGGCAAGTGCCAGGGCAGGGGAGCAGGTGGGAGAATTGGGGAATGAGGGGGCTGGAGAGGTGGGGGTGGGAATGCGGGCAAGGGGCTGCCTGGCTGTCCAGGCTCAGGAGTCAATTACATCCTCCCACAAGGGCCAGCTCACCTGGTCACCCCAAAGCCCTTCCTCTGTGGGTGGGCCCAGAGGGTCCAGAGCAGGCATGACTCAACTGAGCAGGACTGAGGTGGACTGGGGTGGGTGCTGGGCTGGACTCCTGGCTGTGGGGAGCAGCCACCACCCTGCCTACTGCATCCACTTTTCAGCTGCCTGCCTCTCTGAACAGATGCAATATTGGGTGCCTTGTGAAACGTGCTCCTAGTGCACCTGCTGCCTGCTGCACCTCCAGGACTGCCCTGAGCTCTCCAGAGAGGGTTCCTATGGAGGCTGGGCCTAGATTTTGAGCCCTGCCTCTCATACCTGGTTCCCCTCCCCAAGAGGTCAGCTGCTTGATTACCCTGGAAGCCAGTCTATCACCAGGGGACAGCTGGGTTTGTTCCACAGCCCTTCATGGTTTTTCTATTTGGACTGACCATTTCATAGAGAGGGGTGCATCTTGCCCCAGCTCATCTGGTATGTCTAAAGCAACTGTGGGGTCAGAATCTGCAGCTCCCAGCCCCTAGCCCTGCAACATTAGGGGAGGCTGGACCCCACACCTCTGAAGTCCCACCAGGCTGGTGCAAGGGGGCTCCCGAGTCCAGGGCTGCTCTGCAGGCTGTGGGGCTCATGCTCCAGCTCCAGGCCCCCCTTATATGCTCAGGCTGCTCACCTTTGGGCCTGTCCTGCCTCTCAGGTATTCAGCTAACCCTGAGGGACTCTGCCTCATCTTGACCACCAGCTATGGTCTCTGACTTAGAGGTACCCAGAACGTTAGGCCATTTGGCTCAACCCCCCATTTCTCAGCTGGGACCAAAAAGGGTAAGCAACTTTCTCATGGACCCCCCAGCAAGTCAGAGGCAGAACTGGGTCTAGGAGCCTCTTTATGACATAGGTCCTCCCTGACCCCAGAGCCTTCTTCATTGTCTCATTAACTTCCCCATAAGGAGACCGCCCTTTGGAGACTGGAAATGGTGCTGTCCAGGGCAGTGTGTGCCCATGACTGTGCCTGTGTTTGTACTTGTGAGTGTGTAGGGGGGCGGGGATGAAGGGTGGGAATAAACAGCAGCATGCTAGAAGCTGGAATTCACTCCTGCTCAACCCCAAAAAAAGGCATGGGAGAGCCCTGCCCAGCACAGCACACGCTTAGGCTTTCCAATCTGCTGAATGCCTGTGAGGCTGGCTGGGCTAACAAGACAAAGGATAGGACTTTCCCCCACAGATGGCAAGCATGGTCCAGGATGGGTGGAAGCTTCTACAGCAGCTTTGGGGGGGTCACATTCCAGCCCATGGGCTGAGAGTTAAGCAGAGAAGCCGCCTCTAGGGGTCAGTCATGATCCAGTGATTCTGACGAGGACAGGTGAAACCCTTCCTCTAATAAAAATACAAAAAAGTTAGCCAGGTGTGGTGGCAGGTGCCTGCAATCCCAGCTACTTGGGAGGCTGAGGCAGGATAATCACGTGAACCTGGTAAGCGGAGGTTCCAGTGAGCTGATATCATGCCACTGCACTCCAGCCTGGGTGACAAAAGTGAGACTGCGTCTCCAAAAAAAGAAAGAATGCTGGAGGGTGGGGGAGTCTGCTGCTGATCTGTGTCTGTATCCCTGGCTTTATGGGGTGTATACCTCCCCAGTATCCCCAGGACAGGAGCTCACAAATGCCGTAAAACCTGGAGGCCACTGCGAAACTGTAGAAGTCCTAGCAAAGGTGATAGGATGGAACAGGTTTTTATAAAAGTTTGATGAGTATTTGTATAATAAAAGAAAAAGAAGATCTATCTAATTAACTACTGAGAATAATATAATCTTGGTGCAAAACTGGAACAAGGATGTACAAGGAAAATTCACAATAGAACAGTCTGAATGATGGGTCTTTGTCACAGGGACACAGGGCAGTGCTTAGTGACGTCCTCTGGAGCCAGGCAACCCGGAATTGTATTTCTGCTGCCACCACTTACCTTCCCTGTGACCTTAGGGATAATGACTTGCCTTCACTGCGCCTTAACTTCCTAATATATAAAGGGGAAATAACCTTTACAATAAGCCTTCTAGGATGAAATGAAATAATTCAAGGAAAGGAGCTTAACAATATCCAAAACATAGAAAACCAAATAGAAGTTAGCTATTGTTAACTTTTATAAACACGAATTCCAAATTTTATATAAAATAATACCAAGTCGAATACAGTAATGTACACACACACATAATGCATCATGGCGAATTAGGTTTTATTTCAATAATGCAAGGACAGAGTCAACACATAATGCACTATTAGCAAGCTAGCATCCTGTTTTTTTGTTTTGTTTTTTGTTTTTTGGGGTTGCTGTTTTTTTCTGAGACAAGGTCTCTCCGTCACACAGGCTGGAGTGCAGTGTCAAGATTTTGGCTCACTGTAACCTTCCCCTTCCTGGCTGAAGCAATCCTCCCCACAAGCCTTCCAAAGTACTGGGATTACAAGTGTGTGCCACCACACCTGACCCTATTTTCCTTAGTATATAGCAATTATCACACTTAATGGTAAAATTTTAGAAGAAATTTTCATCAAAGTTAGGATGTAGACAAGGGTAGCTTCTATTACTGTCTCTACTGAACATGGCACTGGAGGTCCTAGGCAATGCATTCAGCTGATACATAGGAAGCTGCCTTTTTTTTTTTTTTTAGGTTATGTGATGCCCAACATCAGCAATGTATGTGAGTCAACCTATAACAGAAATAAATCAACCAGGTGAGATGGATCATTCCTGTAATCCCAGCACTTTGGGAGGCTGAGGCAGGCAGATCACCTGAGGTTAGAAATTGGAGCCCAGCCTGGCCAACATGGTGAAAACTCTTTACTAAAAATACAAAAATTAGCTGGGTGTGATGGCACATGCCTATAATCCCAGCTACCTGGTAGACTGAGGCAGAAGAATCACTTGAACCCGGGAGGTGGAGGTTGCAATGTGTAGAGAACATGCCATTGGACAGCCTGGGTGACAGAGTGAGACTCTGCATGAAAGAAAGAAAAAGAAAGAAATCAACTGGCACGGTGGTTCACACCTGTACTCCCAGCACTTTGAGAGGTGGAGGTAGGACAATTGCTAGAACCCGGGAGGTGGAGGTTGCAGTGTGTGGAGACCATGCTACTGTACTACAGCCTGGGTGACAGAGACTCTGAAAAAAAGAAAGAAAGAGAGAGAGGAAGGAGAGCAGGAGGGAGGAAGAGAAGGAGGGAAGGAAATCAACCAGGTGCGGTGGCTCACACCTGTATTCCTAGCAGTTTGGGAGGCCTAGGTGGGCAGATCACCTGAGGTCAAGAGTTGGAGACAAGCCTGGCCAAAATGGTGAAATCCTGTCTCTACAGACAAACATAAAAAATTAGCCAGGCATGGTAGTGGGCTCCTGTAATCCCACCTACTCAGGAGGCTGAGGCAGGAGAATCTCTTGAACCTAGGAGGTGGAGGTTGCAGTGAGCCAAGATTGTGCCACTGCACTCCAGTCTGGGTGACGGAGTGAGACTGTCTCAAAAAAAAAAAAAAAGGGGGAAGGAAAGAAAGAAACATATGAAGAAAATGAAATTTTTAAATTGGAAAGAAGAAAACTACCTGCATTTGCAGACCATATGATTGTCTATGCAGAAAATCCAGCAGAATATACTGATAAATTATTTGGACTAGTAGCAGAATTTGCAAGGTTTTTTAATTCAAGATCAACTTAGAAAAAAACTATTAGCATTCCTGTACATCAGAAATAACAAATCAGAAACTGTAATCGAAAAAGAGATCCTATTCACAATAGCAACAAAACCCTGAGAATATATCTAGCAAAATGTACACAGATCTTTCATTTAGAGTATTGCTATAGCCAGAATGTGTCTCCAAAAATTCCTGTTTAGAACCTAATTGTCAGGATGATAGTATTAAGTGGGGCCTTTAAAAAGTGAGTAAGTCATTAGGGTGAGCCCTCATGCATGAGATTAGTGCCTTTTAAAGGGCTTGAGGTGATGGTACATCTGTTCTTTCTGCCTCATGAGAACATAGCATTTGTCTGCCCCAGAGGAACCAGCATTCAAGGTACCATCTTGGAAGCAGACACCAGGCCCTCACCAGACACTGCACCTGCTGGAGCCTTGATCTTCTTCCCACCCTCCAGAACTGAGAGAATAACTTCTGTTGTTTGTAAATTACCCAGTCTCAGGTGTTTTGCACTAGAAAAAGACTAAGACAAATATAAAAATTACTCATGGACTTAAAGGAAGAGCAGAAATGTATGCCATATATATTATGAATGTTAGGACTTGATGCTATAAACCTATTATTTCTCACTGAATTAATCTATAAATTCAAGCAATTCCCAGACGAATCCCAATAGAGCTGTTTTTGGAACTTGACAGGCTGATCTGAAAATTCATGTAGTCACTGAGGGGCCAAGAATAGTGTAGCTGACCTGGTGCGATGCCTCCCACCTGTAATCTGAGCACTTTGGGAGGCCGAAGTGGGCGATCACCTGAGGGCAGCAGTTTGAGACCAGCCTGGCCAACGTGGTGAAATCCCATCTCTACAAAAAATACAAAAATTAGCTGGGCGTGGTAGCATTTGCCTGTAGTCCCAGCTACCTGAAAGGCTGAGCCAGGAGAATTGCTCAAACCCAGTAGGTGGAGGGGATAGGGAGCCAAGATAGAGCCATTGCATTCCAGCCTGGGTGACAGAGTGAGACTTCCTCGGTGGAAGACTGTTTCAATTACTATGGCTTTATTATAACTCATTACCTGCTAGGACAAGATCTTCCAATCTTACTTTTCTTCTTCAAAATTGTTTTAAATACTCTAAATTTTTTTTTCTACATAAATATGAAAAACGTTAGAACAGCAACTTTAGCAGACATATATAGCTTATTTAAAAAAAATTAACGCAACTCTATACTAGCAAAATGAAAAAAAAAAATTAACCGAATGAGTAACTGAATTAACTAACACTAGGCTACAAAGTTATACAAGATTAAAAGTTATGAAGTATTATTTATTATACCTAAACGATATTACTTTTTTGGAAAAATTATTTAAGGCTTTTGCTTTTTTGAAATGCAAGCTTTCCCCTATACTTAAGTATATTCATTATCTTACTGTTTTGGTCAGGACAAGAACTGAAAAAGAGAAATAATCTTGAGTTCAGAATGAACAATTCTTGTTATATGTATTGTCCCACATATGTTAGGAATGTTCTGTAACTTTCCGAGAAATAGTGACTTGAACTAAATACTAAACTACTACCAAGCCCCAGGTGCATTTTTGGATGTGTTTAGTCATTGGGAGCCATGGCATTTCTTTTTTCTGTATTACGAACTGTTACACTCACTCACTCTGACTATTAACATTGGAACAGAAGACCTCCTGTTCTGTGACTGATTGGCAGGCAGAAATGACACGGACAGGAAATGGGAAATGGTTCAGGGTCTCGGAATTCCCCCGGCTGCCTAATTAAGTGGCTTGCTATTTGGAAGTTTTTAAAATGTTTGTCCCTCGGAGTTCCCCAGAGAGAAGCAAGCATCAGATTCAATGGGCAAAGAGCGTCAACTTCAAAAGTCTTTGGCTGTCATAGCACAAACATTTACTGCATGCCATTGTGTCTATGGCAGCACTGAGGGAGCATGGAGGTGGATACAAAGGTCCATGACTAGTAAAAGCCAAGGGTTTTTATCTACACATTTTCTATTACCTAAGCATTAAAAAAATTGGGCTCCTCTGTGGTTTATGCGTGTATACCAATATACAGGCAGAAGTATGTATTTCATTTTGTTGAAACATTCAGAAAAAACCAGGGAGTGAAGCCTGGCTTGCAATACAGTTCCCGTTGCTAGCAAGGAGCATCTGAAATAACGACACTTTTCCTCGGTGCGTATGCACTGTTGGTCTCCAGAACAGAAAACCGAAAGTTTACAAACAAGATACTCTAGTTGATCGTAAAACAATTGTTAAGTCTTCCAAATCATTCATCTGATGCTTCCTACTTTCCAACGCTTCGCTTTTTTCGATTTGCACAGCCAGCTGTTGGACATTGATGCTACACCAACGGTTACGATGGTTTACTTAAGCAAAATAAGCCACCAGACTGACTCCATCCTCAGAATCCAGTCATCTCGACGACGAGGGCAGGCATCAGACTGGGGGCCTTGCCAGGGCCGGACCATAGCCCCGAGGTGACACATGGTAGGACGCGCAAAACCACCGGCGCCAGGGTGTTTCCGCAGAGTTTCCGAAGATTCAAACGCAGCGGCTCACGTTTTGCCACGTCCCCCAGGAGAATGGTAGCCACAGAGAGAAAGGAAATGTGAGGGGGCACGAACCGCACGGTGAAGAAAACGAACAAACACCGAGTTGATGCGGATAGCCCCCATTCCCCTGACAACCAATCCGGCGACTCCCGTGGGCGCCCAGTGGCGCCGGGCCTCCCTGGGCCACCCGGCGTCTTTCCCGGAGGGTTGTCTCCTCACCGCCTAACCCGCGCTGGGTTTCGCTTTCCCGCCCCAGCCTCCCGGGCGCCCTCCCGCGGAGGCTAACGCGGGTCCCCGGCCCGGCGTGCTGACGTCACCGTGCGTCGGCGTGGGCCCGGCTGGGGCGGCGGGCTTCGGGAGCGCGGGGGCTGATACGAGCTGAGCTGGCCGGATCTCCTAGTAGGCGCCGCCGCTTCCCGGCGCTGAGGAGGCCTCTAGGTAGCCGCGCAGCTTCCGTGTTGGCTGCGCTCGCACTGCGGTGAGTGCTGCTCCTTCCGGGCTCGGGCGGCGCGGGACGGGTGGGGACGCGCGGGCCCGAGGGGGCCCACTTCCCTAATGTGGTGGCTGCGGGAGGAAGGACGGGGCCTGGGGCCCGTCGGCGGGAGGTTGAGGGTCGCCGGGGGCTCTCTGCTTTCCACTCTCACCAAGGTTTTATTTGATTCGGAAGCCGCAGCTTCAAGACGTGCAGTCAAAGCGATTTTTTAAATATGACGTGTTTTCGAGCCTCCTCTGGCCCTGGGGCCTTGACCAAGATGTTTTCTCGCAGTTTGTTTTTTGCAAGGTTTTAAACTTAGCTTTCGGCTGTCTTTTAATGTAAGACATCGAAACGAGGACATTTCGGTGGCGCCGAGATCTCAGATTTCATAGTTCCCTCTGTGCTGTCACTCCAGTAGCCGCCTGTGGTGTGTTGTGAGAAACAGCTCTGGGAAATTATTGGGTAAATCCCATAGTTTCTATTCCTTTCCTTTCCGTTCCTATCCCCTTGCCCTGCTGCAGTTTGCACAAAGAGATGCAGCAGGATGGTGCTCGTAGATAAAAATCTTTCATTTAAAGACAGGATATGAGACAGGCTGTAATTAAAGCAGTCATGGCAGTGGTCATCGTGCCAGGACCACTGTTGCACAGGCCATTGTGTTAGGTTTTGTTTTCGAGTTGCTTTCTGTGGTTGTTGCTTTGGAATTGTAAGGCAATGGTGGCGTTTAAGGGTTGATATTAATGAGCCCCTGCTGTTTTACTGCACTTTTCCTAGTCGTGGAGAGACTTTATATTTACACACTAACGTTGATGTCTAATTACTGCTGTACTACTGCTGACAGGGTTTAGTGGAGTGTCTGTCTGTCTTTTTAACCAATGTTCTTTGCCTCCAGGAGAGTGCCAGAGATACCTTTAGGTCAGAAAAGGAGAGGAGCGCAAGGACAAAATGTTTTCCCCTGTGTGAAAATGTCCATTTGTCTTCAAAGTTGTACATTTTCAAGACAGTATAGTTAGTGCTCTGGGAAGTATATTGCATTTGTTTATTTTAATTAAGTACTTTTTCAGTTAGAAAGTTGTAGTGACAAATTGCTGGAATTAAGATGTATAATCTTTTCTTTTCTTTTCTTTTTTTTTTTTTTAAGACAGAGTCTTGCTCTGTTGCCAGGCACCAGTCTGGAGTGCAGTAGCGCAATCTCGGCCCACTGCAACCTCCGCCTCCTGGTTTCAAGCAATTCTCCTGCCTCAGCCTCTCCAGTTGCGCGTCGCCACCTCCAGCTAATTTTTGTATTTTTTAGTAGAGACAGGGTTTCGCCATGTTGGCCAGGATGGCCTCGATTTCTTCACCTCGTGATCTGCCCACCTCAGCCTCCCAAAGTGCTGGGATTACAGGCGTGAGCCACTGCGCCCTGCCAAGATGTATTATCTAAAGTGGAAATTAGTCTTTGACTTCACTGAATAAATTGAAGAGTATATAAGTTCTATTTGCCATGAAAATACAGTTTTCTGAAATACCTTTTATTTTTTCTTTTCAGATTTACAGCCCTGAAGAATCTCCCTCTCCCTATTTTTCCCCCTGCAGTAATAAATCCCATTATGAAGACCTCGAAACTTTATAAAGGGATATAGTTTGAATTCTATGGAGTGTAATTTTGTGTATGAATTATATTTTTAAAACATTGAAGAGTTTTCAGAAAGAAGGCTAGTAGATTTGATTATGGATACATTATGCTAAGCAGTACTTTTTTGGTAATACAATATTTTATTAGGTGTTTCTGATAACACTAGAAAGGGCAAGTTACATCTTGTGACAAATTGAGTAATGTTTAATTACAACATGACTGATAATTATAGCTGAATTGTCCTTAAATGATATACAGGTTATTTAGCTTTTAAATGCAGTGTAAAAAGTGTGCTGTGGAAATTTTATGGTTAACTAAGTTTATGGAGAAAATACCTTTAGTTGATCAAGAATAATAAAACTGTATACAAAGTTAGGCAGAAAGTCGACATGATGCTGCAGGAAATGGAAACAAATACAAATGATATTTAACCAAGATAGAAGAGTTTACAGTCTGTGAACTTTAAGCAAAGTTCATTTGACATCAAACACTGTAACTGGCACAGGTTCAACAAAGCTTGTGGGTGTTGGCTTCCCCAAAAGTTGTCAGCTGAAGTAATATAGCCCACTTATGTAAATACTCTGATGATAAGGTGTGTGAATTTAGCCTTTAAGTAGTGTGACCATATAAAGATTTTAATTACTTTTGTTTATTGGAATAAAATGAGATTTTTTTGGGGGTTGTCATATTAAAGTGCATATAGGGAAAGACACCTGCATATAATTTTTTACCTTGTGGCATAATTCAGTAATTGTCCTGTTATCCAGGCTTAATAGCTTGTAACCAAACATAAATAAAAGGCATAATTTAGGTATTCTATAGTTGCTTAAAATTTGAGAATACAGATCTCTTTGAAAAATCAAGGAGTTTTAACATTTTCAGAAGTGCATTGACTTTTTCTGGGCTTTTGTTATTATACAGATTATGAACAAATAGCACTTAGGTTGCCTAAAAGAGTGACTATAACCCCAAAGAGTTGTGTTCTAAGTAGTATCTTGGTAATTCAGAGAGATACTCATCCTACCTGAATATAAACTGAGATAAATCCAGTCAAGAAAGTATAGTGAATTCTACATAAGTCTATCATTGATTCCTTTCTGTGATAAGAGGTCTTATTTCGTGTGAAGAAATTTCAAGTGAATGTTTTAGCTATCAAACAGTACTATCACCTACTCATGCACAAAACTGCCTCCCAAAGACTTTTCCCAGGTCCCTCGTACCAAAAAATTAAGAGTATAATGGAAGATAGCACGATTTTGTCAGATTGGACAAACAGCAGCAAACAAAAAATGAAGTATGACTTTTCCTGTGAACTCTACAGAATGTCTACATATTCAACTTTCCCTGCCGGGGTTCCTGTCTCAGAAAGGAGTCTTGCTCGTGCTGGTTTTTATTATACTGGTGTGAATGACAAGGTCAAATGCTTCTGTTGTGGCCTCATGTTGGATAACTGGAAACTGGGAGATAATCCTATTGAAAAGCATAAACAACTATATCCTAGCTGTAGCTTTATTCAGAATCTGGTTTCAGCTAGTCTGAGATCCACCACTAAGAATACGTCTCCAATAAGAAGCAATTTTGCACATCCATTATCTCCCGCGTTGGAACATGGTAGCTTGTTCAGTGGTTCTTACTCCAGCCCTTCACCAAACCCTCTTAATTCTAGAGCAGTCGAAGACTTGTCTCCGTTGAGGACTAACCCTTACAGTTATGCAATGAGTACTGAAGAAGCCAGATTTCTTACCTACCATATGTGGCCATTAACATTTTTGTCACCATCAGAATTGGCAAGAGCTGGTTTTTATTATATAGGACCTGGAGATAGGGTAGCCTGCTTTGCCTGTGGTGGGAAGCTCAGTAACTGGGAACCAAAGGATGATGCTATGTCGGAACACCGGAGACATTTTCCCAACTGTCCATTTTTGGAAAATTCTCTAGAAACGCTGAGGTTTAGCATTTCAAATCTGAGCATGCAGACACATGCAGCTCGAATGAGAACATTTATGTACTGGCCATCTAGTGTTCCAGTTCAACCTGAGCAACTTGCAAGTGCTGGTTTTTATTATGTGGGTAAGAAGCAAGTAACTCTACATTTTATCAGTTTATTTCGATTTACGTATTAGAACATGGGTTTTCAGTATTTGTTTGTTTGTTTGTTTGTTTTTCCCTGGAGGTCGCAACGATGATGTCAAATGCTTTTGTTGTGATGGTGGCTTGAGGTGTTGGGAATCTGGAGATGATCCATGGGTAGAACATGCCAAGTGGTTTCCAAGGTAATTGTTTTGAAAAGGTATTCGTACAAAAACTCTGCTAACAAGAAGTAGGCATGCTTACGTGATAAAGTTTACCTTTAAATCATAACAAAGCCTCTTTTATGCCAGTGAAGAATTATCCTTCTAAAAGACCACATTTTAACTGTAATTATTTTGTTGAAAAATGTTCTTCTGTGTACTTTTCTTTTGTAATTCAGTTACAGTTATGGCCATACATTTTATTTATTTTCCATTTTCTTTTAAAGAGTACTTAAGGATTACAAAGACATATAAAATAGAACAAAAGGAAGATAAGTTAGAAAAAGGTAAGAAAAGGAAAACAAGAAGGAACATAGAATGGATGCAGGAATAAGGCAAATTAAAAAATGCATTTATTAAGACCGTATCTGGTCTGGGTGCAGTGGCCCACACCTGTAATCCCATCACTTTGGGAGGCCGAGGCAGTCCTTAGATCATCAGAGGTCAGGAGTTTGAGACCAGCCTGACCAACATTGTAAAACCCTGTATCTACTAACAATACAAAAATTAGCCAGACATGGTGGCACATGTTTGTAGTCCCAGCTACTTTGAAGGCTGTGACAAGAGAATCACTTGAACCCAGGAGGCGAAGGCTGCGGTGAGCTGAGATTGTGCCACTGCACTCCAGCCTGGGTAATTTAAAAAAAAAAAAAAAGGCATATCTGCCCATTTTAATTGTAATTGTAGATTTTCTATACAGTTTTCTTTTTTTTATAATCTGTCATTTACCTCCTTTTAGACACTTTGTCTCTAGCAGTGTGCTTTTTATTATATCCTAGAAAGAATTTAGGGGCAGCATTACTAGAAGTAGAATTAGAGACTGTCCTTATAATTGAGTAGCTACGTGAACTTGGATCTTACTGGTAAAATGAGGGGTTACCCTAGATAATTTTTAAAAATAGTGATAAAATAGGTATAGCATAACATTTACCATCTTAACCATTTTTAAGTGTATAGTTCTGCGGCATAAAGTACGTTAATACTGTTGTGCAATCACACCACTATCCATCTCCAGAACCTCCATCTTCCCAAACTGAAACTGTCTACCCATCAAGTACTAACTCCCCATTACCCCTTTCCCCAACATCCTGGCAACCACCATTTTATTTCTTTTCTTTTCTTTTTTTTGGAGACGGTCTTACTCTGTCATCCAGGCTGGAGTGCAGTGACACAATGATCTTGGCTCACTGCAACCTCCACTTGCTAGGTTCAAGCGATTCTCCTGCCTCAGCCTCCCGAGTAGCTGGGATTACAGGTGCCTGCCACCATGCCTGGCTATTTTTTTTTTGTATGTGTAGTAAAGACAAAGTTTCACCATGTAGGGTAGGCTGGTCTTGAACTTCTGACCTCAAGTGATCTGCCTGCCTCTGCCTCCAAAAGTGCTGGGATTACAGGTGTGAGCCACCACCCCCTGCCCCACCATTCTATTTCTGTCTCTATTGGATTTGACCACTCTAGGCACCACATATAAGCGAAATCGTGATACAGTATAGATTATGTTTTTACCTGTGAGTGTCTTTCACAATAATGAAGAATCTCTTGAACCCCTTGAGGAAATTAAAAAAATATTTTCAGCTGGGCGTGGTGGCTCACGCTTGTAATCCCAGCACTTTGGGAGGCCGAGGTGGGTGGATCACGAGGTCAAGAGATCGAGACCATCCTGGTCAACATGATGAAACCCCATCTCTACTAAAAATACAAAAGAAAAATTAGCTGGGCACGGTAGCGCGTGCCTGTAATCCCAGCTACTCAGGAGGCTGAGGCGGGAGAATTGCCTGAACCCAGGAGGTTGGAGGTTGTGGTGAGCCGAGATTACACGATTGTACTCCAGCCTGGGCAACAAGAGCGAAACTCTGTCTCAAAAAAAAAAAAAAAATTTCATCATTTTATATGATATGTGATGAAAAAGAAATGAAGTAACAAATACTTTATTATGGATCAGTACATTGTTAAAAAGTTGTATTTTAAAGTTATTAATATTCATAATATATCAAGATAAATTTTAACCTTTTTATACTCTGAAAAGTGATGTTTTACTTAAATTATTAATTATGTTTAAAATTATATTAAAAAGCATGTCTTGTCAGACTTCTAAATGACTTAATTATGCTGGATTCTATGGGATTGTATATATTTAATTTGAAATTTAATTCATGTTGTGGTATCAAAGACAAAAACAGCTTCCAAATTCCAGTATTGGAACTACTACATTTTGTACTTCATGAAACAAAAAATCTTTATTTTTGTAACTTGTGTTTTGTTTTAAATGATTAAATAAGGGAGAAGATGTAGGGGTGCATTTTGTAAATACTTCTATGAAAACAACACATTTCTTTTTTCCTTTTTTTATTTTTTTGAGACAGAGTCTTATTCCATCACCTATCACTGCTTAGTGCAATGACAAGATCTCAGTTCAGCTGCAACCTCCACCTCCTGGGTTCAAGCCTCAGCTTCCTGAGTAGCTGGAATTATAGGTGTGCACCACCAAGCTCAGTAGTTTTTATATTTTTAGTAGGGATGGGGTTTCACTGTGTTGGCTAGGCTGGTCTCGAACTCCTGACCTCAAGTGATCCACCTGCCTTGGCCTCCCAAAGTGCTGAGCTTACAGGTATAAGCCACTGAACCCTGCCCACATTTCAATTGTGAATAATCTTTAATCTCAGTAAATCCATCACCTTATGTAGTAACTTTTTTTTTTTTGGTAACTCTTAAAAGATGCTGTCTTTGCAAATTTCAGGTATAAAGTCCAGTATTATTAGCTATAGTCACCATGTTCTGTACGTTATATCCTCAGAAAGTTTGTGTCCTTTGACCAGCATCTTCCCATTTCACCCACCTCCTTATCCCTGGCAACCAGCATTCTACTCTCTGTTTCTATGAGTTTGACTTTTTTTTAGATTCCATAAATAAGTGATGCCATACAGTATAGTTTTCCCTTGGTATGCTTGGAGGATTGGTTCTAGGACCCCTATGTATTCCAAAATTGGCATGTACTGAAGTCCTAAAGGTGACCCTGCAGAACCTGTACATCTGAAAGTCAGCCCTCCAAATGTGTGGGTTTCACATCTGCAAATAAGATCTTATTTGGTTTAGAAAAATCTGCATGTAAGTGGACATGTACAGTTCAAACCTGTGTTGTTTAAGGGTCAGTTGTATTTGTCTTCTTCTGTCTGGCTTAGTTCACTTAGCCTAATGCCTTCCAGGTTCATTCATGTTGCAAATGGCAAGATTTTCTTTATTTTCTTTTCTTTGTTTTTTTTTTGGTTTGAGATGGAGTTTCGCTCTGTCACCCAAGCTGAAGTGCAGTGGTGCAATCTCAGCTCAGTGCAACCTCTGCCTCCCAGGTTCAAGCGATTCTCCTGCCTCAGCCTCCTGAGTAGCTGAGACTACAGGTTCATGCAACCACACCCAACTAATTTTTATATTTTTAGTAGAGATGAATTTCACCAGGCTGGTCTACATAAAACTTCTGACCTCAGGTGATCTGCCCACCTTGGCCTCTCAAAGTGCTGGGATTACAGCCGTGAGCCACTGCACCTAGCTAATTAGATGATTTTTATCCTTCATTCTGTCAATGTGCGGTATCACATTTATTGATTTGCATATATCATACCATCCTTGCATCCCAGGGATAAATTTCACTTCATCATGATATATGATTCTTCTAGTGTGCTGCTGAATTCAGTTTGCTAGCATTTTGTTGAGGATTTTTGCATATGTGTTCATCAGGGCTATTGGCTTGTAATTTTCTTTTCTTATGGTGTCCTGGTCTTGCTTTGGTATCAGAGTAATGCTTGGCTTTGTAAAATAAGTTTGGAAGTATTCCTTCTCCTCCTCCTCCTACTCCCTTTTCCCTCCTCTTTCTTCTTCCTCCTCCTCCTCCCTCTCCCTCTACCTCCTCTTCTATTTTTAGATGGTGTCTCGTTCTGTCATCCAGGCTGGAGTACAGTGGTGTGATCTCAACTCACTGCAATCTCCACCTCCCAGGTTCAAGTGATTATCCCACCTCAACCTCTGACGTAGCTGGGACTACAGATGTGCGTCACCATGCACAGCTAATGTTTGTATTTTTAGTAGAGATGGGGTTTTGCCATGTTGGTCAGGCTGGTCTTGAACTCCTGACCTCATGTGATCCACTAGGCTTGACCTCCCTTAGCACTGGAATTACAGGTGTGAGCCATTATGCCTGGCTTTGAATTCTTAAAATGCAAATATTGTTTTGCTTGATAGTGTCCTGTAATTCAGGTAGGCTTTCTCCACTATTCTTTTTTTTTATGTTTTTCTTCTCTTGATTAGATAATTTCAAATGACCTGCCTTTGAGTTCATAGGTTCTTTCTTCTGCTTGATCAGGTCTGCTACTGATGCTCTCTATTGCATTTTTTTAATGTTCTTCAGCTCCTGAATTTGTTTCTTTTTATTATTTCTAGCTCCCTGTTGAATTTCTCATTTGTTTGTATATATTTTTTATATCATTGTCTGTGTTCTTTTGTAGCTCACTGAGTTTGCTTGAAACAGTTATTTCTGAATTCTTTATCTTTAGTTGATAGATCTCCATTTCTTTGGGGGTGGTTACTGGAAAATTACTGTGTTTCTTTGGTAATGTCATATGTCCTTTTTTTTTCCCTGTCTGTTTCTTGTGGCCTTGTGTTGTTATCTGTGTATTTGATGGAAAAATTACTTTTAGGCATTACAAACTAGTTTTTGTTTTGTTTTGTTTTGAGAAAAGAACTTTGCCTGTGGATGAGTGTAAGGCACCAGCCTGTAGGTGTGGCAGTTCTAGCTCTGTGAAAGACCCAGCATTGTAAACTCCGTGCAGCTCTATTAGCAGATCATCATCATCAGTGAGGACTGCAGGGGTCCTCAGCATCCAAAGCTGCAGGTATCCATACCAGCAGCAAGGGTTTTTTTGGTCTATAGTGGCAGAGGCTGCTGGGGACATCTTGATCACTTTTTCTCCCATGGGAGATGTCATGGCCAAGAGGTTTCTTCTTGACACAGGTTCTGGCTTTGGACTCTATTGTGTTGGTGGTGGTGGGAGCACTGATTTCTCTGATGGCATGGACACCTGTGGAGCAGCTTACAGAGCTGAGGTTTGGAGTGCAAGTGCCTGCAGAAAGACAGCGGCTCTGGGGTTCAGGATGTTGACTGCCCTGCAGCAGTGGTGGTTTTGGTGCCTCAGATGTGGGTGCACATACAGCAGCTGTTGAGTTGGGTGTGGAGTGCAGATGTGCAGAGCAGCCAGAGAGCTGGGATCTGGAGAGTGTGCGATTAGAGCAGCCTCAGAGCAAGGCTCTTACATGCATAGTACATGTGGAGCAGCTGTGACTCTGAGGTCTCGGGCATGTGTGGGGTGAGGGGACTGCACTGTCTCTGGACAGTGCAAGAGTGCTCCTTTTCAGGGTGAGGAGTGCAGTAGTATCTCCTTCTCCAGGGGGTTCAGAGCAGCAGTGGGTGTCGGTTACCTTAATGATGAAAGCTTTCAGTGTCCTCTGCAGAGTAGGCTGCTAGGATTGGCGTCAATGAATACTATGGGATCCTTCACTGTGAAACCTACAGGAAGTCTATGGCTATCTTGAGGGTTAGTGGATGTCTCTGGGGACCTGCTCTGGGGAGGAGCCTAGCGGTGTTTGCCACTGAGGACTGTGATGGCACTCACCGCATGACTGATGCAGATAGCCCTCACCCCTTCTTCTCTTGATGTCTCTGCTGAGCATATCTCCTAGCTGTCCTTTCTTTGTGGTTATTCTCCTGTTTTTCCCCCACTGTATTGCTGTAGCCTGATTGGGCCGTTGTGTCCTTCCAGAGCTGCCTCTTCGTTGTCTTTTTTGGGTGGAGGAAGGCTATTGTCTCCTAGTCTGCTATCTTGCTGATACCACTCTTGGAAACTTTCTTTGAGCTGTGGCTTTTCATTTCTTTAACATTGACTTTTGAAGAGCAGATGTTTTCAATTTTGATGATGTCAGTTTATCAATTTTATCTTTTGTGGATTATGTTTTTGGTCTTTTATCTAATAATTCTTTACCTAATGTAAAGACAAAAGGATTTTTCTCCTGAGCTTTTTTCTAAAGTTTTATTATTTTAGGTTTTATATTTAGGTATATGATCCATTTTTACTTTACTTTTGCACATAATATGGGATAAGTCAGAGATTTTTTTTTTTTTTCCGTATGAATATCCAGTTGTGTAGTATCATTTGTTGAAGAAACAAAAGGAATAGAATGGATATAGATGGGATGTGAACTTACTGGAACATCTTTGATAAGCCCTGTCAGTTTAAAAACAAATATTTGAGAAACACTGTCATATTTAATACGTAGATAAAAATATTTGATTCTATATTTTTTGGAGGGAAGGTAGTTGATTGTGGTTCAAATGTAATGGAAGAGTGAGCATTAAAGAAAGATTAGCAGTTAAATTGTGAAAGATCACATTTTAGGAATACTGAGTTAATAGTATGTGAAACTGTTAAGTATTCTACTTTAAGTACAAAATAAATTGTGTATAATAGCATTTTTCAGGAGTCAGCTTGTTCCCCTTTATAGGTGCACATGCTTTTCTTTTTATTGTTGTGTTAATGGATTGAAATAGAAAATATCATGATATATAACATACAGTAAGATGTATATTGTTTTATGATAATTTTGTTTCTGTTATGTATGTGTTCTGGGTTGTGATATAAAATGTTTTTACTGTGAAGTACAATAAATGATCTGAAAACCATTTTTCTAGAATGATCAGGTTATATTTGATATGAAACAATTTTAAAAAGTAATTTTCCTCATACATTTTAGGTGTGAGTTCTTGATAAGAATGAAAGGGCAAGAGTTTGTTGATGAGATTCAAGGTAGATATCCTCATCTTCTTGAACAGGTAAATACATTTTTAAAATTAACAACATTGAATTCTGCTTTATAATAACAAAAATATTAGGTTGGTGCAAAAGTAATTGTGGTTTTTGCCATTGAAAGTCATGGCAAAACTGCAATTACTTTTGCACCAACCTACATTAGAAGTTATACTTATTTCTGGCCAGGCAGTGGCTCACTCCTGTAATCCCAGCACTTTGGGAGGTTGAGGTGGGCAGATCACAAGGTTGAGATCGAGACCATCCTGGCCACCATGTGAAACCCCGTCTCTACTAAAAATATAAAAATTAGCCGGGTGTCATGATGCGCACCTATAGTACCAGCTACTTGGGAGGCTGAGGCAAGAGAATCACTCAAACCTGGGAAGTGGAGGTTGCAGTGAGCCGAGATTGCACCACTGTACTCCAGCCTGGAGACAGAGCGAGACTCTGTCTCAAAAACAGAAGTTATACTTGTTCCTGTTTTATTAATTGTAGTTACATATTTCATTCATATTAATGACACCTTTGATTTTTATTTTTGTAACCAACTTGATTGTTTAGGGCTTTTTAAAAAATATTGTTTTTTGGTTTTACTCTTTTGAAAATCATTTATGCTGCCACTATACAAATTCGTGATGGATTGGAGAAGGCTCTTTAGTGTCTCTTTGCTGTTTTCCAGAAAAACAAACAAAAAATAACTTGTTAGGAGCTGACACCCTTTGAGAGTAACCCAGTTAAAATTTTACTTTCCAAATGGAGTGATAAACCACTAATACATTTTTCTGCTTTCTTGAAACTAGAGAAATACTTGAATTATAATTTGGGATAACATGAAATTTAAGGAAATCTATGTGTTTAGGTAAAAGAAAGCAAAGTGATGGTCATAAATCACTCAGTTCTCAAAAGAGTGTATACACTTACTTAAAGTAAACTTAGTTTAAAAGTGTTGTTCCTTTCAGATTGTTGGGGATTTCTGATTTTACCTATTTTCTCTTGTTGCATAGCTGTTGTTAACTTCAGACACTACTGGAGATGAAATTGCTGATCCACCAAGTATGTATGAATTAATTTTAAATATAGAGTGGAAATTTTTATAAGAATTTTAGGAATGGGCCAGGTGCAGTGGCTTACACCTGTAATCCCAACACTTTGAGAGGCTGAAGAGGGTGGATCACCTGAAGTCAGTGGTTTGAGACCAGCCTAGCCAACATAGTGAAACTCCATCTCTACTAAAAATACAAAAAATTAGCCGGGGGTTATGTGCCTGTAGTCCCAGCTAATCTGGAGGCTGAGGCAAGAGAAAAGCTTGAACCAGGAGGTGGAGGTTGCAGTGAGCTGAGATTGCGCCACTGCACTCCAGCCTGGGTGATAGCGAGACTCCATCACAAAAAAAAATTTTTTTTAGGAATCAAAGTATGTATTTTTTAAAAGTGTTTCTGAAGCCATAAGAAAAAAAACTGGGAAGTTAGCTAATACTATATATATATGGTATTATCTCCATATATATATGGAGAGAGAGAGAGTTAATAAAACTAGAGGATCATAAAAATATACTGGTCTTTGTTCTAGTGCTATATTTACCACTTTTAGTGCTGACATTCCAACTGGAGAAATGAGACAGAAGCAAAAGAAAAACAAATAGCTCAAAGCAACACCAAATAAGAAGTGTAAATAATAAGCCCTCCAGAAAGGAGAAGGTTGCTCTGAGCTAGCATGATTTGGAAAAGGTCAGTTCACATATGATTCAAGAATTGGACTAGACATTGGGTATTTAAGTCACATATGTTGTATTTAAATGCAAGGGCAGGAAATAGTATAGCTTTTGATTAGAGCTTAATGTTCGCCACATCTGTCAGTTTATGTAATATACATATGTTATGTTATCTAAAATGGCTAAGGTAATAATCCACTGTTTCATGTACCAGTCACATCTACAGAGGGCCATTCTGTTTGTGGCACAGCATTTCAAGAAAGGTATTGGCAGATTTGTTAACTGGATCAGAGAAAGGTGACCAAGATATATAAGAGTCTTAGAAACAATGGCTCGGGAGGATTGCATGAAGGATTTAGTAATATTTGACTGGAAAATAGGAATACGAATACCTGGGTACGTGACAACTATCTCCTGTGTAATAGACTGAGAAAAGATAAGATAGGAGTGTGAGCTGTTGTTAAACTTTATAACCACTGCTGTCAAGTAGGCTGCCCAGCAGATCTACCATAGTTCCTAATAAAATCACTTTGTCAATCTTTAAAAATGACTATTTCTTGTTTTCTCCCTTGATCATTTTCTAATACTCTCTTCCCACCTTACTGTCAGTTTATAACCTTGCTTCTCTAAGAAAATAGAATCCAAATGAGAGTTGCTTTATTGCCTCACCAGCAAAACCACTAGGCTATGTAATTTATCCATGTACTGTTCTTTCTGTTCGTTCATAAAAGATGAATTGTCCTTGCCCTTATCTAAGGCCGATACTTCCACTTGTCCTCTATTCCATCCCCTGCTATCGACTTAAGAATGTTACCTTGGCAGTGACATGCCCTTTCTCTCGAGTCGTCAATTTTTCCATCTCTCCTAAATCATCCATGTTAGCATATCAACATAATGTACTTTTGCTAATCCTGGGAAAACTTCCATGAACCAATGTCCCTATCCAGCTATTATCTCATTACTCTGCTTCCCTTTACAACAAAATACCTAGGAAGATTGATCTGTGCTTGCTTTCTTTTACTTCCTCACCTTTCAGAATTCTTTCTTTTACTTGTTCTACTAAAAACTGTTCTTATCATGGTAGCCAAGGACTGCCATGTTAGCAAATCTACTACTTGACATGTTAACCAGCATTTGATAATCATTGAGTGCTTTGTCTTTTTTTTTCTTTTTTTGAAACAAGGTTTCATTTTGTCACCCAGGCTATAGTGTCGTGGTGCAATCATGGCTCACTGCAGCATTGACTTCCCCAGCTCAGGTGATTCTTTCACTTCAGCCTCCCAAGTAGCTGGGACTACAGGCATGCACCACCACATCCACATAATTTTTTTTTTTTTGTAAATACAGAGTTTCACCATGTTTCCCAGGCTAGTCTCAAACTCTTGAGTTTAAGCAATCTGCCTGCCTCAGCCTCCCATAGTCCTGGGATTATGGGCATGAGCCCCTACACCTGGCCTCATCTTTCTTAAGACACTTTTTTTTTGCTTGAATTATCAGACCCCATGCTCTTGGTTTTCTATTTCCCTGGTTGATCCTGAACAATTTCCTTTGTTGGCTGCTCCTTTTTCAAACTCTAAAATGATGGTTCCCCTCAGAGCTCAGCTTAAATTTATTTCTCCATTTCCTGAGCCCCACGCTGGAATGTCCAGCTGACTGTTTAAATCTGTGCTTGGCTTAACAGACATTGTAGAGTTAATATGACCAAACCAGAAATTTTCTTCCCATTCTTCATCCCTCAGATTTGTCGTCTTTTTTTTTTGAGACGGAGTTTCGCTCTTGTTACCCAGGCTGGAGTGCAATGGCGCGATCTCGGCTCACCGCAACCTCCACCTCCTGGGTTCAGGCAATTCTCCTGCCTCAGCCTCCTGAGTAGCTGGGATTACAGGC
>CAUYOR010047485.1:0-14617 GCA_963573925.1 Callimico goeldii | reverse complement strand
TCCCGTTCAATCAGATGGATATGCCAATCTGCCCTCCCAAGACTCAGCTTGCCGGTTCGACTGGGGACCCGGACCAATGCTCTTTGTGTGGAGCACCGCGCCGCTGCGGCACTGGCCGCTGGCTACACCAGCCGAAACCTCTTTGCTGGTGTCCTGTCCCCGTCCCTGTTCTGTGAGCAACAAAAATCCGGCTGGAAATGCAGCCCTGACTCACCCTCCGTGCGTTCACCGAGAGCTTCAATCCTGGGTTGTTCTCACTGCGCCATCTTGAGACCGACCTCCGATTTCATATAAATTTTAAACGTATTTCTTCACAGAAATAGATTCTGTGAAGAATGTCATTAGCATTTTGATATGGATTGCATTGGATCTGTTGATTTCTTTAGGCAGTAAGAATATTTTAACAATATTGATCCTTTTAATTCCTGAATATAGAATATCTTTTCATTTTATTGCATGAAGTTTTTCACCAGTGTTATAGTTTTCATTGCAGAGATCTTTCACTTCTTTGGTTAATTCCTAGTTATTTTATTTTGTTTGTAACTCTGGTAAATGGGATTACTTTCTTGCTTTCTTTTTCAGATTGTTTGCTGTTGGCATTTGAAAATTCTACTGCTTTTTGTATGTTGATTTTTGTATCCTGTAAGTTTATTGAAATTCTTTGTCAGTTCTAATAGTTTTTTGGTGGAGTCTTTAGGTTTTCTCAAATATAAGATCATATAATCTGCAAATAAGAACAATTTGGCATTTCCCTTTTCAAATTGGATGCCTTTTATTTCTTTGTCTTGTCTGATTAGCTAGCTGGGACTTCCAGTACCATCTTGAATAACAGTGTGACTGTGGGCATACTTGTCTTGTTCCAGATCTTAGAGGAAACGATTTCAGTCTTTCCTCATTAAGTATGATACTATCTGTGGGTCCATCATATATGACTTTTGTTGTGTTGAGGTATATTCCTTCTACACCAAGTGTTTTTTAGGGTTTATGGTACAGTATTTTAACAACTTCTCCAGGTGATCCCAAAATAACCTACTTTGAAAAACGCTGAGTTAAATGCTCTGTGTGTTGCAAATAAACATGTTATTAAACTTGTATTTTAGAGAAGTTCAGGGATCACTGAGAAGATGAGTTCTCTATACACAGAAGTATTAAATTAATATCAATTCAATGAGATAAGGCATGTGAAGGAATTTATGTGAAAAATCATTTAAAAAATCATTAAAATGTAAGGGAATGCCTACCACTTGAATTAAGTAGGGACTGAATGGTTGAGAGGAGAGAGCCCAATGAAGACGTGACATGCTGAGGGCAGGCCTCCTGGAGGAAGCAGCAGCGTGAACCAGCAGCAAAACTCTGCTCTCTCTGTTGTTAATCTCAGCGCATATTGAACCCATGCAATTATCAAGAAGCATCCACCAGACACTGAGGATGCAGCAGCGTGGAACTGATGGGATGAGATGGAGCTCTGGGTATTAGCTAGTAAGTGAAGGAAATATATAAGTCTTTCATGCCCTTACAGATGCTTAGACTTCAGACAGTAGCGTTTCTCTGAACATATGACCAGTATTACCACCTGCATGATGCTATTAATGGCATAAAGATTTAGTATGAGAAGAACCAATATTTGCAGTTCCTGACCCTCTGTGGGCACCAATATCTCACACATTTTGCAATAATTCAATGATCCACCTAGAACTCATATCTTTATGTATATTTTACCTTCTACTTTCAGTTTTTCCAGGGTCATTTAGGAAACAATGGAGGGAAACATGAATCCGTTAATGAAGAAGCTGTTAAAATGCACAGAATCCCCAACCATTTTGTTAAAATAGGAATTTCTTCAGGGCAGTAGCTCCATTTCTCATTCTGAAGAGGTTTATTGTCTGATGTCCAAGTTAATTAGTGGGCATCCAAATTCTAACAATTTTAAATTGTTAGACTTGGGGAGATTTTCCGTTATTAACAAGCTTTTAAGAAGATAGGGTAAAGTTTGTATCAAATAATACTTCAGTCAACATCCTGTCTCAAACTATTGAACTTTGAGGCTAAGTAAAATTTATGACTACCTATAGGATTAGTTTTACTGTAAAAAAAAAGCCATTATGCTATTTAGAGTTTGTCTAGGTTTATTCAATGCTAAGTTTGCCTTGGGGTAGCAAAAGTTTATACGTTTATTCATCTTTTGCTTATAAAATCTCCATCAACCTAGTAACCTGGGGTGACTTTTGCCCATGAAATTTAATAGTTTACTTTTTTGTGTTTTGCACAGGACTGATTCTTACCATAAATTAATTTTCTATTAGAGGTAATTGAAGAAAACAATAGTAAAATAAAAGTTAAAGGCTTTATTCAACAGCTACATATCAAGATGCCCCTTAGCATAAGCTAGTTTTCTAGGCTGAAGTAGTATTGGAGTAGGACAGGTAGAGAGAAGAGGAGACTATGTGGCTGTGATCTTGTTCAAGGTTGTAGTTGTCTTTATCTGTAACTGCTGCAAAATCTGTAGTTGAAATGATGGAAAGCTGATGCCAGTGGTTCATGCCCTTTTCTTGAGATGGTTGATGCAATCCATCTGGTAGTTCTCACAGCAGTTCTTTTGAAAGCTATCTTTGTTAGTGTTGTGAGTTGTCTGTTGACTGCCTAATACCAGTTAAGCTTCAAGAGACAAGATGATACAATAGAAATAAAGCCAGGGGGAGCAGAGAGATAAAAAAAAAGAGGCAAATGTTGGTCTAAGCAAGAAAATTGGGTTGGTTTTGACTTGTAAATATTAAACATGGGTAAAATGTATGATTTAAAAAGAGTTATGTTCTGTGTTTGTTATAAAAGGTTTTAATCAAAAGTATTTGTAGTTAATATAGAAATTGAAACTGAGAAATATACAAGAATGTGAACATGGAAGGAAAACAAAGGTGTAGGAAAATGGCATTTTTTAAAAAGGTAATCAGTTATTTAATTAGATTTTTAGGATATCTAGAACACCAACTTGTGAGGATAAATTCCATTTGTCAGGGCAAACACAGATCACAGGTAGCCCTGGAGCTGAGGAATAGCTTTGATTTTTGGTAAAATATGTGAGCCCACAGCTTTCTGATCAATCTTGCGCTGCTTTGTAATCTCATATTTCTCTTTTTCTGTGTCGAAGATCTCATCTTCCTGGTGTCAGGGCTTCTGCAGCTGCTTCCTCTTGAAGTAAGCATCAGTAAGATGTTTTGAGATTTTTACATTGCTGATATCAATTTTGGCTGGGTGGCAATGACAAATTTCTGGTGTGTTATTTGTAGAGGAACTCGATTGAGGACCAGAGGTCCAGTCACAAGTAACAAACCACTAGCCAGCTGCTTCAGGCATCCTCTTGCCCCTGTGGCATCCAGTGAGGATGATCAGAATGGTCCCAGGGGGTAATGCTGGCTCACAGTTTTCTCACCTCCTGACTGAAGGTTTTTTTTTTTTTTTTTTTTTCCATGGCTCAACAGCTTTCAAGGCACATCTTCAGTAGGATAATAACTAAGCATTTTGCAAAGTTTAACCACTGGGGTACTGCTGTTTTTGTTTCCACAAACTGGTTTTGTAACAGTTGCAAGAACCTTCTCCTTTTTCTTTTCAACCTTGGATTTAGTGGCTGAGTACTTCCTCTTGTACATGGACTTTCTGGAATACATGGCAGATAGGGAATACCTGCCAATTTCTCTGACAAGGACAGGATTGCAACTGCAATGGAGCGTCCGCTTCTTGGGCTTTTTAGCCTTCAGGTTACCCTTTTTCACTTTGCCACCAGCGTCAGCCTTCTTGGCTTCGGCTTTCTTCTCTTTAGTCTCCAGCTTCTCAACTTTTCACCGACCATCTGGCAAGATAGGAAAGAGAGAAAATGGCATATTTTTAAAAAAGAATATTTAAAATTATAGTGGTGATGCATACTCATTGGAAAAAAAACTAAATATTTCAGAAAAAAATAAAGAGTATAAAAATTGAAAGCCTTCCTCCTATAACTTGTTCCTAGAGTGAGGTTGAGAGGATGAATCTTAAATGCATATTACTAAGTGAAAAATCCAATCTGTGAAGGCTACATCTGTATGATTCTATTTGTGTGAAAGAATAAAGAGATGGTAAACAGTTCTGTGGTTGACAGAAGTTTAGGGGGAGAAGTGGTAGAAGGTTGAATAGGTGAAGCACAGAAAATATATTAGGGTGGTGACATTATTCTGTATGACAGTGCAGTGGTGAATACGCAACACTATATGTTTGTCAAAACCCATTGCATTTTATAGCATACAGAGAATGCCTTAATGTCTGCAAATTAAAAACCAACCAGTCAGAGGTTGGAAGATCTCAGAATGGAATGTAGACCAGGACAAAAAAAAACCTAAGCATATTAAAAATGTGTGTTATTTCACTGAAGGAAGTTGGAAGAAAGGTGCTGACTTATGTAACTGGAAATGAGTGGTGACTGTATGACTAAAGACAAGAGGAACTGCATATAAGCCCTGTGCTTTAGTGGATTAAAGTTTTTATAGGAGTACACGTTTTCAATTTTGAAATCACTACACATGTATAGAGGGAATAAACAAATAATTAAATAGATGGCAGATGAGGCAGCAGGTTTCTTCCTGTTTGAGAGGGAGGTTACAGATAAGCAACAAAGGAAGGCTAGAACAATATGATAACAGGTTAGAATTGGAGTCATCATTATGAACTTATATTTAATATAAATACAGATGGTGATATAGATAAATATTTCTAGATTTGTGTATGTGCACACATATTTTCTTATTTCTTTCAGCTAAGCATGCCTAGAAGCAATGAGGAGCAGCAGCAGTGAGCACAGCTAGTGACCACATCTTGGTTTCTAAATGCCATTCTCTAATAAAAGGGCTCCTTGGAGAAATGGCTGACACTAGAGTTTGGTTGGGGTGATGGTCAAAGAGGAACAAAATAAATAAAGTCATATTGAAGTAACACCTCGGGTATGAAACATATACCGTGAGTTTATACTGATATAAGTTAACGATCGAATAGGAGATAAGAGGCAATTCTGTCTCATCTGGAAGAATTCTTGTGCATAGTGACTTTCTTCCAAAGTATACAGTATAGAAAAGTGGAGGTTGGGTGCAGTGGCTCACACCTGTAATCCCAGCACTTTGGAGAGGCTGAGGTGGGTGGATCACCTGAGGTCAGGAGTTCAAGACTAGCCTGGCCAACATGGTGAAACCCCATCATTACAAAAAATACAAAAATTAGCCAGGCATAGTGGTAGGTTCCTGTAGTCCCAGCTACTTGGGAGGCTGAGGCAGGAGAATCACTTGAACCTGGGAGGAAGAGGTGGCAGTGAGCCGAGGTCATGCCACTGTGTGGGTGACAGAGCAAGAGAAAGAAAGAGAGAGGAAAGAAAGAAAGAAAAGAAGGAAGGAAGGAAGGAAGGAAGGAAGGAAGGAAGGAAGGAAGGAAGGAAGGAAGGAAGGAAGGAAGGAAGGAAAGAAGGGAGGGAGGGAGGAAGGGAGGGAAGAAAGAAAGACATTAGGTTAAAACTAAGATTTCAATGAAATATGGACTTTAGTTTAAAATCATTTATCAGTTTGGTTTGTTAGTTGTGACAAATGTACCATACTAATATACGATTTAACAATCGAGGAAAATGGGTATAGAGAATTCTCTGTAGTATATTTTCAACTTGTCTGTAAATTTCAAATTGTTCTAAAATTTAAAAAAGAATACTTGAAATATATCTCGGAACCTGTTTTATATAAATATAGTTATGGATACATAGATAAGTGGATTTTTTTATGATTTTAAATGAACGCATATTTCATAATACACATATGTCATAAATTATCTAGAAATCTAAACCTAAATTTCCCTGTCATGTTCATTTAAAATTTTATTAGCTTTGCAGTATTACTGTTCATGGCCAATACATATCCTTAAATATACATGAAAGAGTATATGCAATAACTTGTCTATATCTAAATAAAACATAAAACCTGAAGAAGTTTTGCAAAACTCCAGCAGAGAGAGCTGCAGATGGGAAAAGGCTCTGCAGATATTGAGGCCTTCATGTCACCTTCATGTTGCCTTTATTTTACATACATTTTCTACCCACAGATTATGGAGATGTGTATCTTGCTGCTCTTGTAAATTATTCTCTGGCCCTGGATTCCAAGAGTAGTCTGTGGTTTATTTACACAATGAAATACTACCCAGAAGTTAAAATGAACTATATTATATATGTGCATAAATATATAAAATATGTATGGTTAAATTCATAAACAACTGTATGCATTATTTACAGGAACATATATATGTAGAAAAAGTGCGTTAAATATTCATTGTTCAATTTCAGTGTTTTCTCAAAACACACTAATCTCAGCATAAGGTTTGAAGAAGAAGGAAGAGGAGTAGCAAAAGAACTTTGGGCAAGGCTTTAGCTATGCCATGAAGTTTTTGTTTCTTTTTCTTAAGTGTGCTGCCAGAATAAACTGTGGTGGAATGCGAATACCTGCTTCATCTGAGCAATGGGTGTCTACATGTATGTTTTGTAAGTCCTATAATTATATTCAATTAAAAAAATGGAAAGCTATTCACGATACATGCCAGTCTCTTGTGTTGTTGGCACATTATTGGGGGATTCTTTTTCCTTCTGATATTTCAAAGATTGGCTTTATGTTGCTTGTTTCTGCACCTGTTTTGCCATTACATTTAACTCTCCCCTCCCTTTTTTTCTCCACATACTGTTCTTTTTGAATTGGGTTGTTTCAGTTTAAGGAAGGCCATATTTGAGAATGAAAACTAAGTATATTTGAGGATGCCTGAATGAAAAAATTGTTCTTTTGAGCTTTTGCCAAAATGATGCACAACTTCAATTCTTTTATTTTTCACGTTTTCTAGATAACAGATGGCACTTTAGGGCCATTAACAGTATGTGTGAGAAAAAAATTCAGGGCTTTATGTAGTGATTCTCTTAAATATTCCCATTGTTGAGTGGACAATTTAAGTCATCATAGTTGTGAAGGGAATAAAAGAGAAGCAGCATGTTGTTTTTGTTAGATGTAATCTCCAAAATATAAAATAAGAAAGTAACAGAAAATTTCCTATCTTTGCAAAATTAAACAATCTGAAAACAAACAAATCAATTATTCTTAATAAAAAAACAAAATGCTAAGACATAAATAAAAAGAATATTTTCTGTCTAGAAAGAGAACCTAGACATTTCAGCAAGCCGGTGCAAATTCTTTCAAGCTCTCTACCTCTACCTGTTTGGTACCTCATGATGGAATTGATGTTCCTGGCAATAGCTCTAAGGTCAAAATTATCTTAAACACTTTCTGAATCATGAGAGAAAAAGTTATATCATTTTCAAATCATCTTAGTATTTAGAGATAGTCTATTTGTTTTAAAATAGCAACCTCTATAATGTCTAAGAACTTCACAGACTTCAATCTAGCTGAACTCCAAAGGTTTGTTGAGCCGCTCATTTTTCTGGGTTAGATGTAAATGTTAATTTCCAAGTTTAATTTATGAAACCTAGCTTAATCACAGGTAGCAGCCTTTATTTCTTTTGGTTTGTACTCCCATCTAAAAACCTGTCAAGTAGACGTTCATTAGCTGCTTAGTGCACCCCAACCCACACACACTAAATCCAAAATTGCAAAGAGAAGCATTGATAACATCTAACAGGAAGTGTGGTGAGCTGCCTCCTGCTGTCCCATTCTTTAGTCCACAGGTTCACTCCTTCCCGATTTATGAAAGCTGATTCCACTAGGCTGATTGTAGGTCAACAGACACTGGCCTGGTTCCCTCCATGTTTTTCCAGGGCCAGGACTTAGCAGGAAGGAGCCAGTGGCCTGGTGCGCCCGCATGCCTAATCAGGGAGCTTCTCCAAGTAGCTGTCAGGCCCCCTAAGACATAATAGGAAATTTGTTTCAGTGTTTTCTCAAAAGTAATTTTAGATGTCACTACCCTGGAAAAGGGAATTTTAATTACTATCATTGATTATAATGGTAATTTTAAGAATATTAATTTTATTAGGAGGAAAAGTTTCAGCTACTTACTTCCAATATAAAGCTGTAAAAAAGGTTAGTTCGGGATGGGTCAGCCATTAGCGAGGGAGTATTGACAATATTCTGACTTAATACTCTAAATCACTGCTATCCCAAGTGGCAGTCTATGAATTGTTTGAAATGGGTTTTCAATAAGTTAAATGCAGAAATTGAGAGAAAGCACTTGAAACTTACATGGCGGTGTGACATTGTGGTGACGTCACGTGCAGGCATGTGATCATTTTCTACTAATTATTTTTTAGAGATGTATATACTTACTAAGTTAAAGAGTAACAGAAAATTATTACATTTACAAATGATTTAGAACACAAGAATAGAAAAATTTAATGGGTCTCATAGATTGAGAAAAACATTTTAGAAGGTGATAAACTTGTTAGTAAATCTATTTTCATCACAAAATGTGTAATTTTGATTTTCTCTGACACAAAGTTATATTAGCATTATTGCGTTTGTAATCAATGACTTTAATCACTTTTAAATTTACAAATAATATAACAAGAAAGTAAAAAAAAAAAGGAATTTTCCTGAGATTCTTTGGTAAGAATTCAAGAAAGACAAAAGTGTGGAAGAAGATGAAAGAGGATATGTGTTCACATGTTGTAAATGGTGAGAGACAGAGGGGCGCAGGACTAGGCTGTGGGTAGAATCTCTGATGAACAAGGTGGTGGTGGGGGATATGTGAATCATATATTCTGGTTCCAGCAACCTGGAAAACTTCTAGGTTGTATCTGAAATGAGGTAAGAAGAGAGAAAATGAGGCAAGATATAATTATTCATTTTAATATATTAACTGGTTACAATTCCAGACACTCAATAATGTAGAAATAGCATTGCTCGGCCTCCAATGGAAAATTTTTAGACATATGAAAAAGCAAGAGAAAATTTAACCAATGAAAACTGAAGTACAAGTGAAACCTCTTTAAAACAGCTTTTAAAATATTTTTAAGATTAAAGAAAATAGACATAATAAGAACAGAAATAGAATTTATGAAAGACAACTGATGGACAAAAAGAGCAAACAAAACTGAGGAGCTACAAAAAAATAACATAGCTGAAATAAAAAATCTACTGAATGAGCTTAAGAGCAAATTAAATACTGCAGAAGAAAAGACAGATGAACTTGAAGATAGGATGATAAATCCTACCCAAATCGAAGCACGAGAAGAAAAGAAATTGAGGAAGAAAAAAAACCAAACCACATAACCTATAATACAGCATCAAGAGGTTTAACACAGTGTAACTGGAAAAAAGATGGGAGTATAGACAAATGTATGTTAAGATATAACATTCAAATGATTCCCAAATTTGATGAAAAATATAAATCCCCAGGTCCAAGAAGTTTAACAAACTTCAATCTATCTAAACAAACAAAAAGAAAGTCTGACAAAAGCACAATATAATTAAAATTTTGAATATCAGTGAAAGAAAAATGTTTAAAACAGCCAAATGAAAGATACATTATGTGCAAGGGAACAGTGGTAAGAATTATCACACTCTTCTCACCAGAAATGGATGCCAGTCAAAAAGCAATAGGATAAAATAATAATTAAAGTTGCTTTTCAAAGGGAAAAAACGTTAGACAAGAAAGAGAATTTTGTACCAGCAGAGCTGCACTACACAAATGTTAAATGATGTTCTTCAGACTTAAGGAAAATTATTTCAGGTAGAAACTTAGCTGTACAAATTAAAAGCTGTTGAAATGAGATTCACCTTTCCTCTACCTCTGTATGAAGTTTGGTGAAGGTGATATGTCTTCACATCAGAAGCTGCAGCAGTTTCTTGTGAACATCAGAGAACGAGCACAGAGATGGACACTGACGATGCACCGAGAACAACGTTGAGAAAATACTTGTATGACTGTGCACTGAATTATTAACCTGGAACTGCTCATCTTTAGACTTTTTGCTAAATGACATGTTAAACATTAATAGAGCAGTCAGTATGAAAATCCGATCAAAGAAACAGGAGTTTCACATCCTTCATAGCTCTTTGGAATACACTGGTAATGCTTACATCCTCAGCATCATTCTTTGATTTGATTAGTAACTGAAATCTAAAATATTTAATTTTTTTTATTTTTAAATAGTCATTTATTAAAATAATGAAAGAGAAAATTTATATTTTGAGAATTAGTTCTACTTAACATTTTTAAAGATTGCCTTTTCATCCAAAATAACAACCTGCCATTTATAAATATTTAACTGTATATCATACAAATGCCTCCAGTTTTATCCAAATCCATGGTTAAATTCCATTTAATTATTCCAGTAGATATCACTATATCTTTTTATTATTAATTTCATTAACTCTTTACTGGAAAGAGTCTAGATGTGCTTAAATGCAGTTCTCAGAGTTTTTGTTATGACAATTAAACAGAACATTCCCATATTATTTTGGGAGAGATGTATATACTTACTAAGTTAAAGAGTAACAGAAAATTATTAGCCACTAATAGCATAGATTTTAAAAAATGGCCATTAGACTTACTTTAAGGCATGCTTTTCAATGATTTCAGTAACAATGTCTTTTTATTCCTATTTCCATTAAAATGAGGCCAATAATTCAGTTATATACTCTACCTGAAAATGAGACTATGAAATAATAACCCTTTTCTCTAGTCTTTGGCTACAGGAGAATAGTTAAGAAAAGTGATGCATTGACGTAAAGCAAAATGATTGGGAGACACCCATGAGGCTACTCTAAACAAATATTTTGAGACTAATATGCACATAGAATACTGTATGTAAATGAAAATTCCAAACATATATGTTATTTACTGTCCTCCATCGAACTCATTGAGTTAAATAAGGGGTACAGATGAGCTACAATTTTTAGTAATTTAGCTAATTCTCAGTATTTAGTCCTTATTCTTTCCATTCCTTTTCTGTTACATTCCTGTGTTACTGTTGATTCTCCGTTTTCAAATCAACACAAATGGCTATTCAAGGCTTTCTCTGTGCAAGCATTCATCTAGAGTAAATCATTTTGATACCTCCCTACCCAGAATTCCCAGGAAAATATTGGGTATACACAAGGGTATATTCAAGACATATTCAAGGGTACAGATAGAGTTTGTTCAGTTTGTTTCATCTGCCGTGAAATGGGCTACAAATTAACTTCTTATTGTTTTCTTGTGTAAACCGCCTTCCCATCAATTCCTTTTAAAGTCATGCTGAATTCAACATCACTGAAGGTCAACATGGAGTCGTAATCAAAGTATTTCAAGAAATGTATTATATCTAATCTAATAGTATTTTGGCAGAACAGAGATGGTGAGGAACATGAAGTATGACTACTTCTTCAAGGGTATGCTTTGTGATTTCTACCTCCTTGTTGATGTTCCAGAATCTATTTAGTCTATTTATTTGTATGTTTTCCAAGGGACAGAGACACAACTCAAAAAAATAAGAAAAACATTATATATTTTACTCAGCTTATGTTGTAATCAGAATAGGCTATGAAGGAAAACATTTAATTCAGGTAATAAACTTCATAGGAACATTGAAAAGTTCTACTATTTTGAAGAATGTTTCTGTCTTGTTCAATCTTAAAACATGAAAAAATAAAACACAGCCACGGAAGAACTTTAGAATGTCATAATCAAATTGTCTTACACTGTGTAAAACTATGGTGTGAAAGTTTTTTATGAACAAGATAGATTGTGCCTTATAAATTTTTTATACTTGGCCTTTTTCTATGCTAGTGCCGTGTACCTAGCCTTAATAAATGGATAATTTGGTATAATTTCATTGACCTTATATTTAATGTTTAGAAGTTTTGTGTAAATGTTTAGATTATGACTGTAATGTACCACCAGAAGACTGTTCTCCTTTTTCGTTTGTTTCTCAATAAGAAATCTAGTGACCTGGTGGCTTACAATCCAAAACAGTTGTATATAGGATATCTTCAAACTCCATTTCCGCAATTCTAAGTTGACATGTCATGAAAAGCATTTCAAAAGTCGCATGCCTATCATTTCTAATCTTCACATCATCTCTCTGAGATACATTATTTACCTCACACCTATTAGGATGGCGACTCTCAAAAGCATAAAATAACAAGAGTTGGAGAAACTATAGGGAAACTGGAGGCTTTGGGCACTGCTAGTGGAAATGTAAAATGGTGCAGCACCTATGGAAAATGGTATACCAGTTCCTCAAACAATATCAGCAGTTCCTCTATTAAAAATAGAATGACCATATGATCCAACAATTTCACTTATGGCTATATATCAAAAAGAATTGAAAACACAGTCTTGAAGAGAGATATTTGTATACCCATTGTTCTTAACAGTGTTATACACAACAGTCAGAAGGTGAAAGTGACCATCAACAGATGAATAAACAAATGGGATATATATATATATATGGTGTAACGTATATATGTATGTATATGTATATACAGTGTATACATAATGGACTATTATTCAGCCTTAAAGTGGAAGGAAATTCTGACACATGCTACAACATGAATGAACTTTGAGGTCATTATGCTAATGTAAAGTAAGATAGTCACAAAAGACAACTTTTGGATGGTTCCATTAATATAAGGTACTGAGTAGTCAAATTCATAAATAGAGGAAGTACAATGGTGGTTTCCAGGGTCTGGGAGGAGAAGGGAATAAGGAGTTTTCATTTAATGTGTACAGAATTTTAGTTTTGGAAGACAAAAAAGTTCTGAGATTGGTTGCACAGCAATATGAGCAAAATTAATATCACTATACTATGTTCTTAAAGATGTTTAAAATGAGCCGGGTATGTTCTCTCACACCTGTAATCCCAGCACTTTGGGAGGTCAAGCAGGTGAATCACGAGGTCAGGAGATCGAGACCAACCTGGCCAACATGGTGAAACCCCATTTCTACACAAAATTAGCTGGGCGTGGTGGCAGGTGCCTGTAATGCCAGCTACCAGGGAGGCTGAGACAGGAGAATCACTTGCACTTGGGAGGTGGAGGTCGCATTGAGCCGAGATCCTGCCACTGCACTCCAACCTGGACTACAGTGGCTGTAGAGACTCAGTCTCCAAAAAAAAAAAAAGTTTCAAATGATCAATTTTATGTTATGTGTAGTTTGCCTCAAATTAACATTTTTAAAGTATGCTGTTATTTTCGGTATTACGTATTTCTTGCAAATGTCTGGGATCCTGTATTTCTACAGACAGAGCAGATGTGGTCTGGAGTGCACCTGGAAACAGGTGGAGGTTTTATGAATCTGCCAACATGTGCGAGCAGAAACAAGTGCCCTGCCAATTCATAATCACCACATGTTTTCAGATGATCTGAGTGCTTTGGAGGCAGAGAAAAAAATGCAAATAAGTGCTCCCTGAGGAGTGGAGGGACATCTATAAAGATGAAAAAATCAGCCGTCCTCCAGGCCCCAGGCGGAAGAGTCAGCACAATGCTGCGATGAGCGACACTTCCTGTTGCTGCGATGTCCTCTTTCATCACAAAGCATGGAATGAATCATTTTTAAACTTTTATTATAGTTTCAGGGGTACACGTGCAGGTTTGTTATACAGATAAATTGCGTGTTGCAGGGGTTTGGTGTACAGATGATTTCATCAGCTGGGTGATGAGCATAGTACTCGATGAGTAGTTTTTCCTTCCTCACCTTCCTCCCACCTTCCACCCTGAAGTAGGCCCTGGTGTCCTGTTATTCCCTTTTTTGTGTCCGTGTATTCTCAACGTTTAACTCCATTTATAAATGAGAACAACAAAGCAGGGAATTAATTTTTATGCGTAACAATCTGAGTAAAGCGCAGTTGGATCTTGGACTCATCCAGGCTTGCTTCATATTTTATTCCTATTGGATATTTGAGTCTCATTGTTTCTTCATTATAAACCTGGATTCTCAGTTTAAAACCACTAGTGTTACTTCTGAACCGTATACATTTGCTTATTGCTTTCTTCAGAAGGTAAAGTTCAAAATCCTTGTTAATAGCCAGTGGAGAACAAAAATAACTATCTGCTATATATGAGCTAAGATATGCTTCAGGTAATTAAAGTGTATTTTTATTGCCTTTGTTACACTCTTATTCAGTGTTCTTATTTCCTAAACTGGAGCACTAAAATCATGGATGTTGAGATTCAAGCAGCAGTGATTTTTCTCTGAAAAGTCCAGAATTTGCTTGTATATCTACAGTTTCTTACCTCTCTTTCTTTTTTAAAAGTAGGAACTTTGCCATCCTTTAATCTCTACTTCTACCAAAACGGTGATCACCTACTTATTCTTAGTGTATTTAATTTAATTTTAAAAGTTTACCTTTAACTTTGAGAGGCTGAGGCAGGTGGATCACGAGGTCAGGAGATGGAGACCATCTTGGCCAACATGGTGAAACCCTGTCTCTACTAAAAATACAAAAATTCGGCGGGGCGCAGTAGCTCAAGCCTGTAATCCCAGCACTTTGGGAGGCTGAGGCGGGTGGATCACGAGGTCAACAGATCGAGACCATCCTGGTCAAAATGGTGAAACCCCGTCTCTACTAAAGATACAAAAAATTAGCTGGGCATGGTGGCGCGTACCTGTAATCCCAGCTACTCAGGAGGCTGAGGCAGGAGAATTG
>CAUYOR010047483.1:0-15201 GCA_963573925.1 Callimico goeldii | reverse complement strand
ATTTTTTTGTATTTTTAATGACACAGGGTTTTGCCAGGTTGGCCAGGCTGGTCTTGAACTCTTGAGCTCAGGCAATCCACCCATCTCAGCCTCCCAAAATACTAGGATTATAGGCGTAAGCCACCTCAATTGGCCCAGTTTTTGTTTTTGTTTTGTTTTGTTTTTTGAGATGGAGTTTCACTCTTCTTACCCAGGCTGGAGTGCAATGGCGCGATCTCGGCTCACCGCAACCTCCGCCTCCTGGGTTCAGGCAATTCTCCTGCCTCAGCCTCCTGAGTAGCTGGGATTACAGGCACGCACCACCATGCCCAGCTAATTTTTCGTATCTTTAGTAGAGACGGGGTTTCACCATGTTGACCAGGATGGTCTCGATCTCTTGGCCTCGTGATCCACCCGCCTCGGCCTCCCAAAGTGCTGGGATTATAGGCATGAGCCACCGCGCCCAACCTGGCCCGCTGTTTTTAAACTTCATTTAAGTGGAGTCTCTTGTATCTGGTTTCTTTCACTCAGTTTTTTGCTTGTGAAGTTACTCTGTGTCATTGTGAGCACTGGGTACTTATCCTTTTCACTGCTGTATAGTATTCCATTGTGCTGATCCATCCTAATTTATTTATCCATCTTCCTGCTGATTTACAATACCTGGGTTGTTACCAGCTTGGGATTTTTTTTTTCTTTTTTGAGATGGGGTCTCACTCTCTCACCCAGGCTGGAGCCCAGTAGGGAGATAGTAGCTCACTGCAGCCTTGACCTCCCCAGCTTAAGTGATCCTCCTGCCCCAGCCTCCTGAGTAGTTGGGACTACAGGTGTGCACCACAGCTCCTGGCTAATTTTTTGGTTTTTTTTTTAGACATGGGGTCTTACTAAGCCAGGCTAGTCTTGGACTCCTGGGCTCAAGTAATCCTCCCACCTTGGCCTCCCAAAACGCTGTGTAATTACAGGCGGGAGTTATCACACGTGGCAAGAACTGTGTGGATTTGAACCCTGTCAGACTCCAGAATCTAATCCTTCCCTCCCTCGACAGCTTTAGCTTTACTGGGAGGCCTCAGTTTACCTGAGATACCTCATCGTGCCATGCCCCATCCTCAAAAAGGGTTTCCTCTCCAATAAATCCAGAGAATCACTCTTGGTTCTGGAGAGGGTTGGTAGGACGTCACTGCTATTCCTATGGGGTCGGGGCGAGCATGGTTCTCTTTTCAGAAGAGGAAACAGGGAGATTCCGTTACCCGAGAACGCCCAGGGGGCCAGCGACTGCGCCAGGACTCAACTCCGGCCGGTCCAGCTCCCAGGCCGCACTCTCAGCCCTGCGGGTCCCAGACGCCCGGGCCAGACACGGTGCCTGGAGGTGGACGGGGCGGGCAGAGGGCGGGGCTGCCGCCCAGGGGAGGTCGCGGCCGCCTCACCTTCTCGCTGCTGCTGCTGCAGGAGGGGCGGCGGCTGGGGGACGCTGTGTGCGATGGGCGTGATGGCCGCGGTGGGGTACATGGCTGCGGAGACCGGAGCAAGACACAGGGCGAGGAGGGGCGTGAGGCCACGTGGGCACCCCTGGCGTTGGGGAGGGGTGGGGCCACGAGAGAGGGCGGGCCAAACGAGAATGGGTGTGGCTATGGCTCTGGGGGGTGTTGGGGGCGGGGCCATGTCAGAGGGAGGGCCCAAGAACACTAGGACAAAACGAAGTGGGGCTATTGCCCGAGGGGCGGGGCCACGGTGGAGGGCAGAGCCGAGGCAAAGAGGTGGCGTGGGTTGGGGGTGGCGATGGACCCCGTGGCAGGAGGAGAGGGGTACAGGAGGTGGGCCACAGCAGAGGGCGGGGCCAAGGTCATAAGTCAGCGCAGAGTGGGTGGGACCATTGCTTGAAGGGCGCGGCCAAGGGGTGAAGGGGAAGAGTGGGGCGGGGCCGTGACTTGACAGAGGGCCATGTGGGCAGGACCATGAGTTGGGCAGGGCCGCAGCAGAGGGCGGGGTCACAGCCAGGCCTTGGGAAGTAGAGCCAGAGGTAGGGGCAGGACTTTATCAGAGAGGCGTGGTCAGAGTAAAGGCGGCACGTGAGGGGCGGGGCTAGGAGCTGCAGGAGGGAGGTAAGCGGCGGGGCCGAGAGCAGGGGTCAGGGCTAGAGGCGTGGTCAAGGGGAACCGCCTCTCCACAGCACATAATATGAGAGGGTGAGGCCAGGGGTAAGCGCTGACCTTAAGGGATAAGGGAAGGTCCTGTTTGCGGCTATACCTGGTGGTGGGGTGGAACCAGGAACAAGGCCAGGGGTTGCATACTGGACAAGAGGCCAAGGGTATGCCCTGAGGGGCGGGGCCAGAGGTAGGAGGCGTGGCTGGGCACAGAAGAACAAGGCCGGGGCGGGCCCTGGGGGCGGGGCCCTAGGCGGGGGCAGGGCCAGAGCCCAGCGTGGGCTCGCGGGCTGCCTCCTACCTGTGTACTGCTGGACTCCGGAGAAGGCAGGATGCAGTGTCTCGGCCACAGTCGGGCTCTGAGCTGCGGAGCAGATGGAGGAGCTAAGTGGGGCGGGGGCAGCAGAAGTCTTCCATCCACCCCCGATCCTTAGGAGCCAGAAAGAGAGCAACCAACACACCCCCCAGCTTCGCCTCTGTGCTAAACCCTCTGTAGTACCAGGAAGCTGAGGCCGAGGAAGGTGAAGCCACTGGCACAGGCCCACTCATAGCAAACAGCAGGAGCTGAACTGGCATGGGGTTTCTCGGACTCCAGAGACAGTTCACCATCGCTTCCATCTCTCTCTCCCTATCCCGACCCCTTTGCCTCCCAAGGGAACCCTTCACTCCTCTCTATTCTCTGGGTTCACCAGGACTTCAGCCTCCACCTCAAATCGTTTCACTTGCCCCCATCCCCTGCCCCGTCTCCGTCTCCACTTCACTTTGCTCATCAGACACCCTGTGGTTCCCCCATCCAGCTGTGGCCTTCTTGCTACCACTAAGGAAAGGGGGAGGGGGAGGGAAGAGGTTGTCCAGGCCACCAAAGCTGATGAGTCTGGGTAAAAATTCAGCCAAAAAATTCTGCTCGAATAGAGACAGTGTGCTAGAAGGCAGGGGATAGTGGCGGTGGCAGTGGCTCCAAAGCGGGTAGCATGGAGTTCACTTTGGGGCTCCTCAAAAGTGAACTGTGGAGCAGTTCTGTGTCTTCACTGTGGGGGACACACAAGTCTATATCTGTGACAAAATGGCAATGAACCTCCCCCCACACACACACACAGAAAGTGCATGCAAAAAGTCGTGAAATCAGGCTGGGCACGGTGGTTCACACCTGTAATCCCAGCACTTTGGGAGGCCGAAGCAGGCAGATCACAAGGTCAGGAGTTCGAGACCAGCCTGACCAACATGGTGAAACCCCATCTCTACTAAAAATACAAAAAATAGCTGGGCATGGTGGTGGGCACCTGTAATCCCAGCTACTCAGGAGGCTGAGACAGGAGAATCACTTGAACGAGGGAGGCAGAAGTTGCAGTGAGCTGAGATCATGCCACTGCACTCCAGCCTGGGTGAAAGAGCAACACACTATATCAAAAAAAAAAAAAAAAAAAAAAAGTCGTGAAATCAGCTGGGTGTGGTGGCTAATGCTTGTAATCCCAACACTTTGGGAGGCCAAGGCAGGAGGATTGCTTGAGCCCAGGAGTTTGAGACCAGCCTGGGCAACATAGCAAGATCCTCATTTCTACGAAAAAAAAAAATATATATATATATATATATCAAAAATTAGCCAAACATAATGGCATGTAGCTGTAGTCCCAGTGACTCGGGAGGCTGAGGTGAGAGGATCACTTCAGCCCAGGCGTTTGAGAGTTCAAGGATGCAGTGAGCTATGATCGCGCCACTGCACTCCAGCCTGGACGATGAGTGAGACTCTCTGTCTCTAAATAAGTAAATAAATAAATAAATAAGAGGTGAAATTAACTGCATGGCGCCAGTGTTCATATCCTGGATTTGACAGTGTTCTGTGGTTAGGGAAGCTGTTGGCACTAGGGAAGCTGGGTGAAAGGCACGTGGGACTACTCCGTGGTATTTGGGTAACTCGCTGTGAACCTCCAATCATTTCAAAATAAAACGTCAAAGCCAGGCACAGTGGCTCACAGCTAAAATCCAAGCACTGTGGGAGGCCGAGGTGGGTGAATCTCTTGAGCCCAGGAATCTGAGGTCTGGGCAACATAGCAAGATCCCATCTGTACAAAAATTTAAAAAATAGCCAGGCAGGATGCTGCATGCTTGTAGTCCCAGCTACGAGGAAGGCTGAGATGGGAGGATTGCTTGAGCCCTGAAGATGGAGGTTGAAGTGAGCTGTGATGGCGCCACTGCAATCCAGCCTGAGTGACACAGTGAGATACTGTCTCTAAAACTAACTAAATAAAAATAATTAAAAAAATAAAATGTTAAAAATAAATTCTCCTACATGGTGGAAAGACAGACGACTTACTTCCCATAAATTAGATGTTGGAAGATATCTGCCCTAAAATTGTAGGTGTAGCATAGAGAAAGGAAAGACCGCAGCTTCATGAAAGCCGGTGCAGCCCAAATCAATGGGTCATTCATTTTGTATTGGATGAATACATGAATGAATCCAGGCATTGATATCTCCCCAAATGATAGAGATAAATAAGATTTCTGGGCCGAGCACGGTGGCTCATGCCTGTAATCTGAGCACTTTGGGAGGCCGAGGCAGGCGGATCACCTGAGGTCAGGAGTTTGAGACCAGCCTGGCCAACATGGTGAAACCCCATCTCTACTAAAAATACAGGAATTAGCTGGGCACGGTGGCATGCACCTGTAATCCCAGCTACTCGGGAGGCTGAGGCAGGTGGATCACTTGAACCTCAGAAGCGGGGGTGATCATGCTCCTGCCCTCCAGCCTGGGTGACAGTGAGACCCTGTCCCAAAAAAATCAAAACAAAAACTGATGGTGCCATTCCTGGAACCAGGTGGCACTTGAAGCCTTTTGCACATGGATTAAATTGTTGATGCAACTTTATGAGGCCACTAATATTATCTGCCCCTTTTCCCAGATGAGCAAACTGAGGGTCAGAGACTTGAGGAGCCCACCAGGGCCAGTGAACTGGGACTGAAGCTCAGAAACACCCAGATGCACCGTTTTTTTTTTTTCTTTTGAGACGGAGTTTTGCTCTTGTTACCCAGGCTGGAGTGCAATGGCGCGATCTCGGCTCACCGCAACCTCCGCCTCCTGGGTTCAGGCAATTCTCCTGCCTCAGCCTCCCGAGTAGCTGGGATTACAGGCACGCGCCACCATGTCCAGCTAATTTTTGTATTTTTAGTAGAGATGGGGTTTCACCATGTTGACCAGGATGGTCTTGATCTCTTGACCTCGTGATCCGCCCACCTTGGCCTCCCAAAGTGCTGGGATTATATGCTGAGCCACCGCGCCCGGCCTCTCTTTTTTTATTTCTTCTATTTACTTTGGCGTTAGTTTGCTCTTCTTTTTTTTTTTTCCTTCAGTACTATTTTTTAGCCTTTTTTCAAATAAAAGGCATTTAAAGCTATAAATTTGCCCCCCCCCCAAAAAAATTTAAAATTTTTTTCTGACCCATCGTTGGCTGCATCCTACAAATTTTGATATTTTTATTACCGTTTAAAATATGCTGTACTTTATTTCTTCTGTGATCCAAAAGTGTATTGTTTAAGTTCTGGGTATGTGCGTGATTTCTAACTTAATTCCGTGTGTTTAGACAATATACTTGGGGACACTTCAGTCTTTTGAAGCCTTTTCAGACTTATTTTACATCCAAGCTTGTGGTTTATCTTGCATTTGAAAAAAATGTGTATTCTGCGGTTTCTGTGTATCCTGTAAGTATCACGTAACTCAGGTTCGTGATGTTCAGTTCCATTCCTTACTGTTTTTTTTGTGTGTGCGAATGTGTGGTCTGCTAATGAGAAGGCAGTATTAAAGTCTCTCTGATTGTGGGTCTGTTTCTCCCGTTAGCTGTGCCCATTTTGTCTGATGGATTGTGGTGTCCTGTTACTGGCTGCGTAGCGGTAGCTTTGTTACGCAGTTTGGGAAGTTGTTCCATTTTTTCTTCTGTGACACGCTGTCTCCACATCTGCTTTGTCTCACATTAATCCTCAGCTTTCTCATGCTCACTCTGCCTGCTATATCGTTTTCCATCCTTTTAATCTTTGTATTTTTGTATTTAAATTACAAAATTTAATTTTTTAAGTTGGGCCTTCCTGTTTTTCACTCAGTCTAACCATTTTTCTTATTGCGTTGTTTAATCTGCTTACATTTGATGTAGTTCCTGATATCTTTCTTTTTCTGCTTCTCCTTGTTTTCTTGTTTTGGTGGGGAGGTACGGAGTCTCACTCTGTCACCAGACTGAAGTGCTGTGGTGCGATCTCGGCTCACTGCAATCTCCGTCTCCCAGGTTCAAGCAGTTCTCCTGCCTCAGCCTCCAGAGTAACTGGGATTACAGGCACGTGCCACCACATCCTGTTAATTTTTGTATTTTTAGTAGAGATAGGGTTTCACCATATTGACTAGGCTGGTCTCGAACTCCTGACCTCATGATCTGCCCACCTCAGCTTCCCAAAGTGCTTTGATTACAGGCATGAGTCACCGTGCCAGGGCTCCTTATGTTTTTTTAAAGTGTACAATTTCATTTTCTTTTTTTTTTTGAGACGAGTGTCGCCCTGTCACCCAGGGTGGAGTGCAGTGGCACGATCTCTGGGTTCAGGCAATTCTCCTGCCTCAGCCTCTGGAGTAGCTGGGACTACAGCCACGTGCCACCACGCCCGGCTAATTTTCTTTTTTTAGTGGAGACAGGGTTTCACCCTGTGTTAGCCAGGATAGTCGTGATCTACTGATCTCGTGATCAGCCTACCTCGGCTTCCCAAAGGTTGGGATTAGAAGCCTAACCACCGTGACCAGCCCAATTCATTGGTTTTTATGTATTCACAAAATTGTGCAACCATCACCACTGTCTAATTGGAGGATACTTCCATTACACATTACCCTACAAAAGACGCTTTGTACCCGTTAGCGATGGCTACACATTCCGCCAACCCAGCTCCAGCATCACTGTTCTCCTGACTGTCACAGGTTTGAGTGTCATAGGCACATCTCCTCACTGGAGCCATATAGGAAGTGTCCTTTGTATCTGGCTTTTTTCACTTAGAGTTATTTTTGAAGTGTTAATCATCTTGTAGCAGAAATCAGTACTTCATTCCTTTTTATGGTCAAATAATACGTCATCGTGTGGATACACGCTTCATTCTTCAGTTCGTGGGCATGTGCGCAGATGTTACTTGTTGGCTATTATGAATTCTGCCACTTTGAACATTTGTGTGCAAGTCTCTGTGTGGATGTGTGTTTTCCTTTCTCTGGGGTGTGTACCTGGGAGCTTCCTGGAGTGGCTGGATCATTTGGTAGCTCAGTGCAACTTGGTGAAACTTCCGCAGCAGCTGTGCCCCTTAGCGTTCCCACTGCTGTGCGTGAGGCTCCAGGTCTCTGCATCCCGGTCAGCACTTGTTACTGTATGCTTTTTGTCATCCAGCATTCTAGGGGACGTGAAGGGTTAGCTCAGTGCGGGTTTGACTTGCATATCCCACGTGACTAAGGTGGAGAAACTTCTCTGCTGCCTTCTGGTTTTGTTTCTTTCTTGGTCCTTTAATGCTTTCTTTCAAGCACGTGAATTTTTTTTAAGTGTATCACTTTATTTCCACTATTGGCTTCTTCGTGTGTGTATTTTTAGCAGTTGTAGGGCGAACAATATACATTTAAATTATCTAGAGCTGTTCAGAATTTGTATTGTACCTTTTTGTGCTTTACATTTGAGACTTCTCACTTCAGCTATACAGAATTTAGGTTTCATTAAAAATAGCCTTTATCGGCCGGGCACGGTGGCTCAAGCCTGTAATCCCAGCACTTTGGGAGGCCAAGGTGGGTGGATCATTAGGTCTAGAGATCAAGACCATCCTGGTCAACATGCTGAAACCCCATCTATACTAAAAATACAAAAAATTAGCTGGGCACAGTGTCACGTGCCTGTAATCCCAGCTACTCAGGAGGCTGAGGCAGGAGAATTGCCTGAACCCAGGAGGCGGAGGTTGCAGTGAGCTGAGATCGCACCATTGCACTCCAGCCTGGTTAATAAGAGCGAAACTCCGTCTCAAAAAAAAAAAAAATAGCCTTTATCAATTTAAAGATAAATGTTGGGTTTATTCACTTTCTTGGTTACCCAACATAAACATTCATAACCGCGTGTAAGAATCTGTATTATGTACGTTTCTCTAGTCAAAGACAATGTTTTATATTGATTTTGACTTAATCATATTTTCCTTTAATTTGAAATAACCACGATATTAACTTACTTGGCTGTCGTGTTTATTTTAGTCTGTTGGCTGTAGTAGCTGTTCTACAGCCCAGGAGAAAAACTGTTATCTTCACGATTTTGGCCTGGTCTTTTTATAAGCTTCAAGAATACGCACTTTAGGCCGGGCGCGGTGGCTCAAGCCTGTAATCCCAGCACTTTGGGAAGCCGAGATGGGTGGGGGATCACGAGGTCGAGAGATCGAGACCATCCTGGTCAACATTGTGAAACCCCGTCTCTACTAAAAATACAAAAAACTAGCTGGGCATGGTGGCGCGCGCCTGTAATCCCAGCTACTCGGGAGGCTGAGGCAGGAGAATTGCCTGAACCCAGGAGGCGGAGATTGCAGTGAGCCAAGATCACGCCATTGCACTCCAGCCTGGGTAACAAGAGCGAAACTCCATCTCAAAAAAAAAAAAAAAAAAAAAAAGAATGCGCACTTTATCAAGTATTCTTACAGAGTCTTTTACTTGCTGCTCTACGGGAACCAGCATCTTTATCTCAGTCCAGTACTCGTGTTAAATGTGGCCTCACTGTGTGTACATGGATTCATTTGCTTCTCAAATGGGAGGGGCAATTCGAGTTTTCATCTTATCTCCATTCTAGGAAGCCTGGTGCCGTGGCTTTATCGATCCCCTGTAGAGAGACCACGGCTGCCTTTCCATGTCCGTAACACATGCCTCAAAGGACTCAAGAGCCTTCTCATGCTACTAAAATATGAAAACTAGCTGGGCGTGGTGCCTGTAGTCCCAGGTACTCTGGAGGCTGAGGCAGGAGAATCACTTGAACCCTGGAGGCCGAGGCCGGAGGCGAAGGTCGGTCTCTGTCTCTCTCTTTCTTTCTCTCTGGGAAAATAAGAGGTAATTAAGAGCCATGCTTGTGCCTGGCCAATGCATCAGATTCTTAAAAGTGTTTTCTATGCTATAAAAGGTGAAGAACCACTAAATCAGAAGAAGTAGCCTGATTTTTAGCTTCCTGGTGCCTTTTTATTCAAATCACTCTTAGCCTGTACCTTTGCCCTCAGGAGGTTTTTTCCCCCCATTCACTTTCTGATGTTCAAAAGGAGATGTAGATTTCTAGGAGAAGGTTGATCTGCATACACGGAAATGGAATTGTCTTGGATTGCAGGCCCTCAAGCATCTCCCGGTTGAAGGTAGCATGGAGATAGATGCCTTAAGAGCTTCTAGCAAAACTGGTTTTTGTTTTTAGTCAGTCTCACTCTTCCACCCTGGCTGGAGTGCAGTGGTGAGGCCTCAGCTTCCTGCAACGTCTGCCTCCTGGGTTCAAGAGATTCTCCTTCCTCAGCCTCCTGAGTAGCTGAGATTACTCGTATTAGCCACCACGCCTGGCTAATTTTTTTTTTTTAAGTAGAGATGGGGTTTCACCATGTTGGTTAGGATGGCCTTGAACTCCTGACCTCGTGATCCGCCAGCCTCAGCTTCCTGGACTGCTGCCACCGCGCCTGGCCAAAAGTGATATAATTTAAACTGAGTAGGACAGTAGGCCTGTTGGAAAGGAATCTCAAACATGCAATTCTTTGAGACGAGTAAGGACTTCCAGACAGATCGTAGGCTAAAGGAGCTGCTCTGGAGGTACACACAGGGTCTGTCTGGCGGGTGTGCCTGTACTTTCTCAGCCTCACACTGGAATAAGGAAGGTCTGGCTCCCTGGCCCAGCATCTTCTGCACATCCTACAGTGAAGCTGCTATTCTGGTGAAACGATCCAGATGTCACCGATTCCGTGTTTTATTTTACTGCAGGAAAAAGCAGACCCTAGTGTTTGTGAAACATGGTGTATGTTAGAAATTCTTGAAAGCATGCGATAAAGAGATTTATTGCCAAAGGATAATTGTCTTCTTCACACTTCTGGCTACTAAAACAAAGCAGTTGTTTTTTTTTTTAAACCTTTTTCATTTTCAAATTCAACATTACTACGCTATCTACATTTTAATGCGAGTTTGGACTCCTCTTAGCCCGGCTCCTCACTCCTGAAGGGGTGGCGGCAACGTCACAGACTTCTGGAGAGGTGGCCGGTCCAAACCCTGCAAGGTTCAGGCAGGTATTCATGGCCAGTGCTCGTGTGCCGAGTGTGAACGCTGCGGTCCAGTGAAATGTGTGGAAGCCCTGATAGTAGAACGGTTATACTGCATTTGATAAGCTACTCACATTTTCCCCAGCGAGATAATAGTAGGGGAAAACGTTTCTTCTCTGTTTGAAAAATCAAACTGTTTAATTTCTTACCTGCCTAAGCCTCCTTAATTTTTTTCCATTAATATTTTCTTTGACTTTGCTGCAGATGTAACTACCATAGATTAGAAGTCATCATGGTACATGCCTGACTTTAAAATGATACCGATAACTTCTTTAGGCCTCTTCGTTATAATTTTAAAAAAATTTGTACATCAAGCATGAGGTACTTTTTTTTAATGGTTTTTTTTTTATACTGAGTCTTGCTCTGTCACCCTGGCTACAGTACAGTGGCGCGATCTCAGCTCACTATAACCTCCGCCTCCTGGGTTCAAGCGACTCTCCTGTCTCAGCCTCCTGAGCCGCTAAGACTACGGGCACACGTCCCCATGCCCAGCTATTTTTTGTATTTTTAGTAGAGATGGGGTTTCACCATATTAGCCAGGCTGGTCTTCACCTACTGACTTCATGATCCACCTGCCTCTGCCTCCCAAAATGCTGGGATTACAGGCGTGAGCCACCTCACCTGGCCACATGAGGTAAATTATATCTTGATTCTTAATAGTTGAGATGTAAAATAACTATCTCACAAAAACAGTGCTTTTTTTCACGCACGGCGCATTTAGGAACCAATTAAAATGCATGGCCAGGCGTGGTGGCTCATCTCTGGAGTCTTAGTACTTTGGGAGGCTGAGGCAGGCAGGTCACCTGAGGTCGGGAGTTCGAGACTAGCCTGGCCAACGTGGTGAAACTGAAAATACAAAAATTAGCCAGGCATGGTGGTGGGCGCCTGTAATCCCACCCACTCAAGAGGCTTAGGCAGGAGAATCACTTGAACCTGGGAGGCGGAGGTTGCAGTGAGCTGAGATCACGCCATTGCACCCTAGACTAGGCTGCAAAAGGAAAATCAATTAAAAAAAAATGAGCCAGGCACAGTGGCTGACACCTGTAGTCCCAGCACTTTGGGAGGCCAAGGCGGGTGGATCACAAGGTCAGGAGATCGAGACCATCCTGGCTAACACAGTGAAACCCCCATCTCTACTAAAAATACAAAAAATCAGCCGGACATGGTGGCGGGTGCCCGTACTCCCAGCTAGTAGGGAGGCTGAGGCAGGAGAATAGCTTGAATCTGGGAGGTGGAGGTTCTAGTGAGCTGGGATTGCGCCACTGCACTGCAGCCTGGGTGACAGAGTGAGACTCCGTCTCAAAAAAAAACAAAAATGATCATTTACACCTAGGTGTGGTAAGATGCACTTGTAGTCCCAGATACTCTGGAGTCCAAGGTGGGAGGATTGCTTGAGCTCAGGAGTTCAAATCCAGCCTGGGGAATACAGTGAGACCCCATATGGGGGGAAAAAAATTTAATACAACTATAGGATTGCCAGACTCTACCAAAGCAAAAAATTTTAATTACCATCTAGGTGTCTTAAATGTTCTCTATAAAAAAACTGTCTTCAAATTTTAGTATACAGACATGAGAGGATTGCTTGAGTCCAGGAGTTCAAGACCAGCCTGGACAACATGGTGAGACGCCATCTCTACCAAAAATTAAAGAAAAAGAAAATTTAGAATGCAGTGTTTTGTAACATGCCTTAAAGCCCATATAACAGAATGTAAAATTATAGTTGCACATCAGTGTAGCCATTTGCATTCTGGAGGCGTTCCCACCTTTGTATCTTTAAATGAAATATAAATTAGCTTAGGCCAACTAAGAGTTTCTCTTCTTTTTTCTTGCCTCCTAAATCAGAAACCCAACTTTGTACTGTCTGTCTGAACCAAAGAATGTCTAGCTGTATGCGTAGAGGGTGAGACTTTGGCCTCAGCTTCGTGGTCTGCACGTGATTATGCTTTTACCCATTGCACCAGAATGCTATTTGGGCTTTAAAGTCAGCCTGTTCTATAAAAAAACCTCTTTGTGTATTTATCATCCTTGATAGTTGACAGAACACAATATCCATGTAAATAGGCAGAAGCTTCATTAGGGGCTTTCTATTACTGTTTTTCATTTCTGGTTTCTGGGTAAAATTTTTCAGCTGAGCCAAGCATGGTGACCTCACACCTGTAATCCCAGCACTTTGGGAAGCCAAGGCAGGCAGATCGTTTGAACCCAGGAGTCTGAGAACAGCCTGGGCAGCATAGGGAGACCCCCATCTCTACAGAAAATACAAAGATTAGTTGGGTGTGGTGGTGCATGCCTGTGGTCCCAGGTACCTGGGAGGTTGAGATGGGAGAATCTCTTGGGCCCAGGAGAGCTGCAGTGAGCTGAGGTCGCACCACTGTGCTCCAGTCTGGATGACAGAGCAAGACTCAGTATGTTTAAAAGAAAAACAAGTCTGTCAGCTGTCAGATCACGAGTTCTCTCTCTCCTTCTCTCCTTCTCTCTCTCCTGCCCCCACCCCACTTCTTCCAACCATCCTATATTTTACATTAATGTATTTTTGTGTTCGGGCCCTGTTCTAGGCCTCAGACATTCCACAGCTACCTAGAGGACATCATCAACTACCGCTGGGAGCTGGAGGAAGGGAAGCCCAACCCTCTGAGGGAAGCCAGTTTCCAGGACCTGCCTCTGCGCACTCGGGTGGAGATCCTGCATCGCCTCTGTGATTACCGGCTGGATGCCGATGATGTCTTCGATCTCCTCAAGGTAATGCTTAACTGGAGAGCTCTTCCCTACAGCTATGAAAAGCCAGCAATCAGAATGTAAAACCCGAAGATAGGAAGCCAGAGTTTGGCTTGTGGTACCAGTCGTGGGGTTCTTCATTGCTAATAACATCGTGTAGAAAACCAAGATTGCTGTAGCCAAGGAAATGCCGGATGTACATCCCTATGGAAGTACGTTATTTTGGTCTGATTTCTAGTCTGGTTTTTTTCCTGTACGTGCACTGGGTCCCAGCTGCGATAGGTACAACCAGACGACCCTGTTTGTTCTGTCGTCAGCCAAACCTGCAACAAAACTAGCCACCGAATTTTATTTCCCAAGGTCTAAATTGGATTGAATATAATTGAAATCTCCAAGAACTTGAAACCGTATATGCTAGCGAAGTTCATGCTCTGCACGCATCCTCATGACAAAAACGTGTTGAGGAAGGAAGCTGTAGCCATCTCTCTCCGCCCCCTCGGTGTGCTTACCTGTTTTAGAAGCATATCCTAGAGGGAGGGTGTGCGCCATTGCTTTCAGTTGTAGAGAGGTTGGTTTCTAATCCTGTTCCGTCATCAGTGATTAAATGTGGTGATGACTTCTCAGTTGAGCTCTGTGCATGGACACATTACAAAAAGCACTGTGTAATTTAGCACAGTCTTTGCTGAGGACTCAGGGACTTCAGTGGCAGCGGGAAGGCCAATGCAGGTCAGCCCCCAAGGTAAATCAGGAGCCCTGTCGCTGGAGCTCAGCTGGAATGAGAGGTCGCGGGAGGTTACGGCGTGGCTGCCACAGAGGATCCCGTGGGCAAAGCTTGCCCTGTGCCTGACCCGCCCGCTTGTACTTGTCTTGCCTTTCATGTGTTCTCACATACAGCAGCAGCAGCTCCCAGCCAGTGTGTAAAGTGCTCGTCGAGACTGCTGCTGGGTTCTCTCTTTTGTGAAAAGGGAACGATGGTGGGGAGTGCTGTAATATTTCCATATCTTGTTCTTCAAAGTAGGTACCACCTTCCGATTGTATCCGTGTTTCTTATGCCGATTGAAAATTACATAGAAGGTACTTGGGCATTTTAGATTTGAGGTGTTCCTTAGTATACATTCAGAATCCTCATTTTAGTTTTTTCCTGGTGCATTTGTTCCTCATTTCCCCAAACCCCTGTCTCTTGTTCTGCCTAGGGTCTGGATGCAGACAGTCTCCGCGTGGAGCCATTGGGTGAAGACAGTTCTGGGGCACTCTACTGGTATTTCTATGGAACACGAATGTACAAAGAGGACCCGGTGCAAGGAAAATCCAATGGAGAACTCTCTTTGGGCAGGTATATTCTTTAATGTCAGGGCATGATAGCTACTGTATTAAAATGTCATTAAATGCATCAGAATCCTACAGCACAATTTTTTTTTCTAATGAAGGAATTCTCTAAGCATGCCTGCAAAGAGATGGTAAGAAGATACTTCATGCAAAAACAAAAAGGAATTAATTCTCTGCTACCAGAGGGGTTAAAGATACTTTTTGATCTGAAATTCTTGAGAGGAGTGTCTGAGAAATGCCAGTCCTCCTACCACGGACTGTTTTAACCCAGCAGGTTTCTTCTCCGCAGTAATCATTTCACTGCACTGGCAGCTTTCGTCTTTCACTGTCAATCCATGACATACCCGTTTCTACTGGAATCGGTGATCTAGTTTATGAACCTGAGTATCCATCAGTTTAAGAGCAAAAGGACCTTAAATGATGCCTGAAACATACGCTTTACTAAGTAAGGAAGAGGCCACATTTCCATAGCATCCTAAAATGCTAACCCCTTATTTAGGCTTTCTTTTTTTTTTTTTGAGACGGAGTTTAGCTCTTGTTACCCAGGCTGAAGTGCAATGGCGCCATCTCGGCTCACCGCAACCTCCGCCTCCTGGGTTCAGGCAATTCTCCTGCCTCAGCCTCCTGAGTAGCTGGGATTACAGGCACGCACCACCGTGCCCAGCTAATTTTTTGTATTTTTAGTAAAGACGGGGTTTCACCATGTTGACCAGGAAGATCGATCTCTTGACCTCGTGAT
>CAUYOR010047482.1:0-30109 GCA_963573925.1 Callimico goeldii | reverse complement strand
CTCCAAAGGTTCTGGAAAATAATCCTTTCTTCCCTCTTCCTGGCTTCTGGTGGTTGCCAGAAATCCTTGGTGTTCCTTGGCTTATAGATGCATCACTTCAGTTGCTGCCTCCACCTCCATCTTCACATGGTATTCGTTCCTATATATGTCTCTTTTTTTTTGAGATGAAGTCTTGTTCTGTTGCACCGACAACTACAGTGGTACAATCTCAACTCACTGCAACCTCCACTTCCCAGGTTCAAGCAATTCTCCTACCTCAGCCTCTTGGGATTACAGTCTCTGCCTAGCTGGGATTACAGGCATGTACCACCACGCCCAGCTAATTTTTGTATTTTCAGTAGAGAAGGGGTTTCACCATGGTGGTCAGGATGGTCTCGAACTCCTGACCTCAGGTGATTCACCCGTCTCGGCCCCCACCAAGTGCTGGGATTGCAGGCATGAGCCACCGTGCCCAGCCTTCTATATCTTAAGTAGTTTTTGATGTTTAGCTTTTCCTCAGAATGTTAAAGCAGTTGAGGAAAAAATAGAAAGGTCAATGGATTAAAACTCACATCATTTTAAATTTAAATACTTTATTTATACAAAAAAAAAAGAAAAGGCCCATAATCTGAGCCAGGCCAGCATTCTTCATCTGTCATCTGGGTTTAGGGAAACTCCCACAAGGTCATAGGTATAAGCTAAGAGAGGATTGGTGCAATGGAGGCAGGCGACATGGGTCTAGGCCACCCATTCATATACCTTACTGTGCCCTTTGGACCTGTCTGAGCCCAATCCTGGATGTACTGCTTCCATGGTACAGTAGAATGAGGCTGTGCCCACCTAACCTTAGGATTTAGTGGGTCTGACAGTCACTTGATTCCAGCAGTCAGATGATTAGTCTTTACCAGGACACAGCACTCCAGAACTCCATACTACTGGTACCTGAATACTTCACTAGCTTCGCTGGTTTCTGAACCTTTTCAGGGTTTAACTTCTTGCCCTCTGGAGCACATGTATCTTTTTTTTTTTTTTTTTTTTTTGTGATGGAGTTTACCCTTGTCTCCCAGGCTGGGGTACGGTGGCGCGATCTCTGCTCACCACAACCTCCACCTCCCTGGTTCAAGTGATTCTCCTGCCTCAGCCTCCCAAGTAGCTGGGATTACAGATATGTACCACCACGCCCAGCTAATTTTGTATTTTAGTAGAGACCAGGTTTCCCCATGTTGGTCAGGCTGGTCTGGAACTCCTGACCTCAGGTGATCCACCTGCCTTGGCCTCCCAAAGTGCCAGGATTACAGGGGTGAGCTACTGCGCCCAGTCTAATAGAGGACATATAAATACTTGTAAATACTTGCCATTTCTTTGTTTTGTGTGTGACTTTGTTTTGAGACGGAGTCTCACTCTGTCGCCCAGGCTGGAGTGCAGTGTCATGATCTCAGCTCACTGCAGCCTCTGCCTCACAGGTTCAAGCAATTCTCCTGCCTCAGCCTCCTGAGTAGCTGTGACTACAGGCATGCACCATCACACCTGACTATGCCATTGCTTTGTTGGCTGCCCACTTTCTTGGCTTAGGAACACCAGGGCCTTTTTGTCATTATGAGAGATCCCTGGGAGTCAAATCCTCCCAGTGGCCATCCCAGCCTTGTCGCCCATTACAGTCATTCCAACCACCTTGCCTTTGGTAAATAAGAGCTGCCATCTGGCCCCACAGAACAGTCAATACTGAGCTTCTCAGTGATGGCAATGGCTCCCTTACTAACTCATTTCATATTACTTAATAAAAGGGAGAATCCCTGGGCCCTCTTTTGTCTGCTCATGTGGTAGTTTCTCAGGTCTTACACGGTGAGTGTTTTGGCTGATCCCTCAGCACTCTGCTCCAGGACTTTTCTAGCATGCCCCACCTTTATTTATGTGGACCATCAATTTTTCCAAGCTTCCAGGAGCCACCACAGCTGAGATCATTCCAGGAACCCTCACTAAGGTGCTGAATCTTGAGCCATGGAAGGATCCTTCATATCAACAAGCTCTTCCTTACTGCATCTCATATTCTCCCTTCATCCCTTAACATCCATTGCCAGTGGGTATTTTTTCCCAGTTCTGGGCCCTGCAGTTCTGCTGTTTTCTTCCCTAGCAGGTCCTATACTTCCTCAGATAGGCCACACTGTGACTTGACTCTGATTACTGGTCTCATAGCCATAGGGGAGGTGGGAACTGATCTTGGGGGAGGGCAAATATCATTTTGAAAGGCATCCACTTTGGTTGAAACATATAGAATTTTCAGGAAAGGGGAAGCTGCTATATACCAGTAAGGGATAGTGGGACACTCTTGTAGGCCCATGGGTTCAGGGGAATCTGGAGTTTCAGTGAAATCACATAGGGTCTACCTAGATACCACCATTCCAGGTTTCAGGGGCCCATTTCTTCCTTCTGGTGGCATAAGAGGTCTAGCAAAGGCTACAAATTCAGGCTTCTTTGTAGTTCTGTTGCTATCAAGGCATGGGTGTGATTTTCAGCATGCTTTGCTCTCTGGATGAAGGTGCCTTAAATGTTTCCATAGAGTCTTCTGACTCATACCACGTCCTGAATTGGTAATTGGCCAACCTGAGCTTGTCATTTTCTTCTTCAGCATGCATAATTGGCATAGATACATTCAGCAACTGGCAGAATCCCCACAATGGCTCCGTGACCTGTGGAATGAGCACTACTGGGGTAGAAAAGGCCAAGTGGAAGCCACCATAGCTGCCTCCACCAAATCTTAAACTAAAAGCAATACCATCTTGCTGGAGGGATTGCAGAGACTAATGTCACCATCAAGGAATTGGTAGAATCTGAAGAGGTGGTGATTCCTACCCTATCCTCATTTAACTCACCTTTTCAGCCTGTGCAGAAGACAGATGAAATTTGAAGAATGACAGTGGATTTTGTAAACTTAATCAATAGTAACTGCCACTGCACTGCTATTCTAGATATGGTTTCATTTCTGAAATAAATTACCACATTTACTTACATAGCTGCTGTTCAGTTACTGGATAATGCTTTTCCCCTCTATATCTGTTAATTTTTTTTTTTTTGAGACAGAGTCTCTATTGCCCAGGCTGTAGTGCAATGGCATGATCTTGCCTCACTGCAATCTCCACCTCCCGGGTTCAACTAATTCTCTTGCCTCAGCCTCCAAGTAGCTGGGATTACAGGTATATACCACCATGCCAGATTAATTATTATTATTATTGTATCTTTTAGTAGAGACAGGGTTTCACCATGTTGGCCAGGCTGGTCTTGAACTCCTGACCTCATGATCTGCCTGCCTCAGCCCCCCCGAAGTGCTGGTGTTACACTCGTGAGCCACCATGCCCAGTCATGTCTGGCTAACTTTTGTACTTTTAGTTGAGACGGGGTTTCACCATGTTGGTCAGGCTGGTCTTTAACTCTTGACCTCAGGTGATCTGCCGCCTTGGCCTCCCAAAAGGCTGGGATTACAGGCATGAGCCACCGCACCTGGCCTATACCTGTTAATTATCACCATTCAGACACAGGTTACTTTCAGCCGCCAGGGCCAGCAATCCACCTTCAGTGTCCTGACTCAGGGCTAATCACCCTTCAGGCCCTCTGTCCTGCTCCGGTCTAGAAGGAACTGGATTGCATTTCATTCCACAGGATGTTAGGTTGGTTTACTTTTTATCATATCATGTTTATTGGACCTGGTGAGCAGGAAGGAGCAATTACTCCAGCTATTTTGGTGAGACACTTACATCCCAAAGCACAGGAAGTGAATCCCACAAAATTGCAAGTATCTGCCACCTCAGTAAAGTTTCTAGGGGGTCATGTATCTGGGATGACATTTTGAGATATTCCTTCCAAAATGAAGGGCAAGTTTCTATATCTGGTGCCTTCTGCCACCAAGAAAGTAGCACAATGCTCCGTGAGCCTCTTTGGATTCTGAAGGCAACATGTATCTTACTAGGCCACACTGTTGCACGGTGTGTACTGAGTAAACCAAAGGCTGCCAGGTTTCTGTAGAGTCTGGAACAAGTCAAAGCTCTGCAGCAAGTCCAGGCTACCATGATGCTCCCCCACTGGGCCATATGATGCAGAAGATCCAATGTGTTTGTGATGGTTAATTGACTGGATTAAGGATGCCTAGATAGCTGGTAAAGTGTAATTTCTATGTGTATCTGTGAGAGTGTTTCCAGAAGACATTGGCATTGGAATCGTGGACTGAATACGAAAGATCTACTCTCAGCAAAGTGGCTGAACACCATTCAATCAGCTGAGGGCCCACATTGAATAAAAAGGCAAAAAAAAAAAGGTGAATTTGTTCTTTCTCTTCTGGAGCTGAGACATCCAACTTCTCCTGCCCTTAGACATCAGAACTCCATGTTCTCTGACATATTTTTTTTTTTTTGAGACAGAGTTTCATTCTTGTTGCCCAGGCTGGAGTGCAATGGCACCATCTTGGCTTACTGCAAACTCCACCTTCTGGGTTCAAGTGATTCTCCTGCCTCAGCCTCCCGAGTAGCTGGGATTACAGGCATCCACCACCATGCCCAGCTAATTTTGTATTTTTAGTAGAGATGAGGTTTTTCCATGTTGGTCAGGCTGGTCTCAAACCCCTGACCTCAGGTGATCTGCCCACCTCAGCCTCCCAAAGTGCTGGAATTACAGGCATGAGCCACTGTGCCTGGCCACCTTTTTTTTTTATTTTTTAAATGCTAAGTGACCCAGGCAAGTGTGCCGGGTTGCAAACAAACTGCAACCTCCACTTTCCAGATTCAAGTGATTCTCCTGCCTCAGCCTCCCGAGTCGCTGGGACTACAGGCACGTGCCACCACACCTGGCTAATTTTTGTATTTTTGGTAGAGACTGGGTTTTGCCGTGTGGGCCAGACTGGTCTTGAGCTCCTGGTCTCAAGTGATCTGCCCACATTGGCCTCCCAACGTGCTGGGATTACAGGCATAAGCCACTGCGCCTGGCCCAGGTTCTCTGGCCTTTGGAATCTGGGACTTGTAGCAGCAGCCCCTAGGTTCTCAGGCTTTTGGCCTTGAACAGAGAGTTATACCATCTATTTCCCTGATTCTGAGGGCTTTGCACTTGAACTGAGCCTCACTACTGGCTCCCCTAGGTCTCTAGCTTGCTGATGGCCTATAATGGGACTTCTCAGCCTCCATAATCATGTAAGCCAATTCCTCCAATAAATCCCCTCTGCAGACACCTGCAATCCCAGCTTCTCATGGGGCTGAGGTAGGAGGATCACCATTACGGCCTCAAGTGATCCTCCTACCTTGGCCTCCAAAGTCTCCAGGTGCCAGTGTGACTCACTTGTGCCACCCCTTGCTGGGTTCTCCTCTCTTGAGTGTTCTCCTTCAGGCCTTCTGGGGCCTGGGCTAGGTGCATGTGCAGCTCTGTGGCAGAGGGCACTAGCTTTTTCTGCAGTAACCCATGGCATCAAGGTTGGAGGTGCTGAGACAAAGATGTGGTTTCCAATATACCTTCATGTGTTCCAGTTCTAATTTGTCCTCACTCTCCCATGCCTCACATTCAGCTTTGATTTCCAACTTTCAGCCCTGCTGACCTACAGCAACTTCAGCCCAGTCACCAGACACAAAGCCTTCTATAGACTTCATTGCCTTCTCTTCATGGTCCCTGGCTAATGACTTCTCTCTAATCCTCTAACTGTCCTCTTCCAGACTTTTGCTGGCCCAGCTAATTCTGACCCTGACCCTGACCCTTGCCCTAACCCTGAAAATTTCAACCTCATTTATTTATTCACTTATTTATTTATTTTATTTATTTTTGAGGCAGAGTCTTGCTCTGTCGCCCAGGCTGGTGTGCAGTGGCGCGACCTCAGCTCACTGCAACATTTGACTCCTGGATTCAAGCGATTCTCTTGTCTCAGCTTCCTGAGTAGGAAGGACTACAGGCACATGTCACCCCACCTGGCTAATTTTTACATTTTTTAATAGAGATGGAGTTTCACCATATTGGTCAGGCTGGTCTCAAACTCCTGACCTCAGGTGATCTGCCCGCTTCAACCTCCCAAAGTGCTGGGATTATAGGCATGAGCCACCTCGCCCAGCCCACCTACTATATTATATGGAGTAAGTCAGAATATTTAATATAGAGGGATAGTAAACTTTATCACTGAGTCTACTGATTACAGGGTATCAATATGTGATTATACTAGAAGAGGAATGAACATCACTTAGAGATGGATGCAATGAGACTTGGGTCTCCTTTTTGGGATAAGCTCATTTTTAATTGTATTAGGTATGGGTCCCTTAGGAGAGTATGTTGGGTTTTGCTATTATTTTGGGGGGAAAATTTATTGGCAGAAGGCTATATATGAGCCTGTCACATTGGCTCATGCCTGTAACCCCAGCACTTTGGGAGGCCAAGGCAGGCAGATCACTTGAGGTCAGGAGTTACTGACCAGCCTGGCCAACACGGTGAAACCTCATCTCTACTAAAAATACAAAAATATTAGCTGGGCGAGGTGGCGGGCGCCTGTAATCCCAGCTACTTGGGAGGCTGAGGCAGAAGAATCGCTCAAACCCAGGAGGTGGAGGCTGCAGTGAGCCAAAATCATGCCACTGCACTCCAGCCTGAGTGACACAATAAGACTTTGCCTCAAAAAAAAAAAAAAGAAAAGAAAAGAAAAAAGGAAGAAGGTTATTTATGGATGCTGCCAAAGAGGTTGGCTGTGGAAGATACTATAGAATGGCCCATTCAGCTCCATTCCAACCACTGTGGATCATGGCTTACTGCCTGCTGAAAGCTTGAAAGTAAAACACTACATTTCTCAGACTCCCTGACAGCTAACAATGTGCTCATGTGAAATTTGAAAAATAAAAATTGGAATTAAGAAGCAGAAGCCATAATTTTGTCAGTTACACTGTTTTGTCCAGTAATCCAGGTGACAGAGGCATTTGTAGTAGAAGTCCCAGGGTCCAATTCTTAGTTTCATGGGTTAAGATGGATCATTTTGATAGTATAAATCATGACAGAGGCACTGTGAGCCTAGAGACTGCAATCATTATGGAACTTCCTTTTTTTTTTTTTTGAGACGGAGTCTCCCTGTGTCATACAGGCTGGAATGCAGTGGCATGATCTTGGCTGACTTCAACCTCCGCCTCCCAGGTTCAAGTGATTCTCCCACCTCAGCATTGCAAGTAGCTGTTATTACAGGCACAGGCCATCACACCTGGCTAATTTTAGTATCTTTAATAGAGACGGGGTTTTGCCATGTTGACCAGGCTGGTCTTGAACTCCTGACCCCAATTGATCCACCTGCCTTGGACTCCCAAAGTGCTGATATTACAGGCATGAGCCACTGCCTCCAGCCGCAACTTTCTTCCTCCCAGGCTTCCAGCCAGTGGCAGAGCTCCCTTAGTAAACCAGTTCTGTAATGTGGTTCTGGGGTTTATTCCTGGGAGCTTGGACCAGCCTCTCCAAATCTCCTAATGATTTCCTAATAACTGGCAATAACTCTGCTTTCAACTAGAGTGGATTCTGTTAACTGCAATGGAACTCCAGACCAACACACATGCTAATATGCAGAATCGGAGAGTGTTCAAGCAAACAGGACCTTTCACGTCTTCCTGATTGGAATATGAATTGGTACAACTTTAGGATAATGTAGCTTGTCGGGCCGGGTGCGGTGGCTCATGCCTGTAATCCCAGCATTTTGAAAGGCTGAGGTGGGCAGATCATGAGGTCAGATTGAGACCATCCTCATCATGGTGAAAACCCTGTCTCTACTAAAATACAAAAAAAATTAGCTGGGCATGGTGGCACGCACCTGTAGTCCCAGCTACTCAGGAGGCTGAGGCAAAGGAATTGCTTGAACCTGGGCGGTGGAAGATGCCATGAGCCAAGATTGTGCCACCACACTACAGCCTGGGTGACAGAGAAAGACTCCGTATCAAAAAAAAAAAAAAAGTTAATGTAGCTTATATCTTTTAAATTATTATGCTTTGATTCTGTAATTCACTTCTAGAAATATATCCTAAAGAATAATTAAAGACGCATTCCAAAGTTTGCCATACATTCAGAAAATGACAATGTTTGGCAGTGGTTAAAAATGATGTTTCCAACCTAGCACAATGGCTCATGCCTGTAATCCCAGCACTTTTGGAGGCCGGCGGCGGGGGTGCGGGGGTTGGCAGGGGATTGGACCACCTGAGGTTAGGCGTTCGAGACCAACCTGGCCAACATAGTGAAAACCCGTCTCTACTAAAAATACAAAAATTAGCTGCGTGCGGTGGCAGGCTCTTGTAATCCCAGCTACTCAAGAAGCTGAGGCAGAAGAATTGCTTGTACCTGAAAGAATTAATGTTGTTAAAATGTCCATACTACCCAAAGGGACCTACAGATTCAGTGCAATTCCTACCAAAATTTCAGAGGTCCAAAAATAAATTCATGGATTTATAGCCAACTGATTTTCAACAAAGATGCCAAAAACACACAGTGGGGAAAGGAGTTTCTTCAATAAAACTGATACATGTAGAAGAATGAAATTGGATCTTACACTTGTCACAAAAATTGACTCAAAATGGATTAAAAATATAAACTTATCTGAAGCAGTAAAACTACTAGAAGAAAACATAGAGGAAAAGCTTTTTGACAGTCTGGGCAAGGATTATTTGGATTTGACACTGAAGGCATAGACAACAAAAGCAAAGATAGACAACTAGGATTGCATCAAGCTAAACAGCTTCTGCCGGGCAAGAAACAATGCACAGAGTGAAACCACAACCTATGGAATGGAAGAAAATATTTACAAACCACGTAACCGAGAAGGTGGCTTCTTTGTTGTTTTTGTGGTTTTGGTTTTTGTTTGTTCGTCTTTGTTTTTTGGGACAGAGTCTCACTCTGTTGCCCAGGCTGGTGCGATCTTGGCTCACTGCAACTGCTGCTTTTCAGGTTTAAGTAGTTCTCCTGCCTCAGCCTCCCAAGGCCTATGCCTGGGATTACAGGCATGTGCCACCAGGCCCAGCTAACTTTTTTTGTATTTTTAGTAGAGACGGGGTTTTGCCCTGTTGGCCACGCTGGTCTCGAACTCTTGACCTCAGGTGATCCACCTGCCTCGGCCTCCCAAAGTGCTGGGATTACTGATGTGAGTGACCACGCCCAGCCAGCAGGTGTTAATATCCAAGATATATAAGGAGCTCAAACAACACAGTAGGGAAAAAAAAAAAGAAGAAAGAAAAGAAAGGAGAGAGAAAGAAAGAAAGGCTGGGCGCAGTGGCTCATACTTTTAATCCCAGCACTTTGGGAGGCTGAGGCGGGTGGATCAACAAGATTAGGAGTTTGAGAGCAGCCTGTCCAATATGGTGAAATCCTGTTTCTACTAAAGAAATACAAAAATTAGCAGGGCATAGTGGTGCACACCTGCAGTCCCAACGACAGAGTACGACTCCATCTCAAGGAAGAAAAGAAAAGGAAGGAAGGAGGGGAAAAAATTTATTTACAAATGAGTAAAGAACTTGATTCGACATTTTTCTTTCTTTTTTAAGAGATAGGCTCTCACTCTGTCACCCAGGCTGGAGTGCAGTGGTGCGGTCTCAGCTCACTGCAACCTCTGCCTCCAGGCTCAGGCAATCCTCCATTCTCAGCCTCCCGAGTAGCTGGGACCACAGGCATGTGCCATCATGCCTGGCTAATTTTTGTATTTTTTTGTAGAGATGGGGTTTCATCATGTTGCCCAGACTAGTCTTGAACTCTTTGGCTCAACTGATCTCCTGCCTTGGCCTCCCAAAATGCTAGGCTTACTACAGGTGTGAGCCACCACACCTAACTAAAATCAGTATCTTGAAGAAATGTCTGCACGCCCATGTTGATTGCAACATTATTCACAATAGCCAAGATACGAAAACAACCTAGATGTCCATGGAAGGATGGACAGATAAAATGTGATAGGTGTGTGTGTGTGTGTGTGTGTATACAAATATATATGTGCATATATGTATGTACATAGGTATAGGTATATGCAATGTATGTATGTGTGCATATTTCTATAATGGAATATTATTCACCCTTTAAAAAGAAGGAAATTCTGCCATTTGCAGCAACATGATGAACCTGGAGGACATTATGCTATGTGAAATAAGCCAGGCATAGAAAGACAAATAGTGCATGAACTCACTTACACGTGGACTCCAAAGTAGTGGAATTCATAGAGGCACAGAGTAGAATGGTGGTTGCCAGGGGTTGGGGAGATGGGAGAAACTGAGTGACACTGGTCAAAGGTACAAAGCTTCAGTTCTGCAGGATGGGTAATTTTGGAAAAAGTTGTGTACAGTGTGGTGCTGATGGTTGACAAGACTGTATTGTGGCCAGGCGAGGTGGCACATGCCTGTAATACCAGCACTTTGGGAGGCTGAGATGGGCAGATCATGAGGTCAGGAGTTTGAGAACAGCCTGGCCAATATGGTGAAACTCTGTCTCTACTAAAAATATAAAAATTAGCCGGGCATGGTGGTGCACACCTGTAGTCCCAGCTACTGGGAGGCTGAGGCAGAAGAATCACTTGAACCTGGGAGGTGGAGGTTGCAGTGAGCTGAGATCATGCCACTGCACTCCAGCCTGGATGACAGAGCAAGACTCCATCTAGAAAAAAAACATACTGTTTTGTATACTTATTTCTCAACACACACACACACACACGATATGTGAATTCGTTTGATTGTGGTGATCATTTCACAATGATACCATTGTGAATATCAAGCATATCAAACATCACATTGCATATCTCAAATACCAACAACTTTTTATTTGTCAGTTATACCTCAATAAATCTAGAAGAAGATGGCAACAAGAGGAAAGTGACTAGAGAGTAGGCAACATGTGAGCCAGCCCAGGGGCTCATAGGAAGAACACACATGTGCACAAATAAGTAAGAATGGAATCTATTTTTAAGAAAACACCAAAATGTGGCCAGGCACGGTGGCTCATGCCTGTAATCCCAGCACTTTGGGAGGCCAATGTGGGCAGATCGTTTGAGGTCAGGAGTCCAAAACCAGCCTTGCCAACATGGTGAAACCCCATCTCCACTAAAAACACAAAAATTAGCCAGGCATGGTGGTGGGCGCCTGTAATCCCAGTTACTCTGGAGGCTGAGGCAGGAGAATTGCTTGAGCTTAGGAGACTGAGGCTGCAGTGAGCCAAGATTGTACCATTGCACTCCAACTTGTCAGACAAAGCAAGACTCCATCTCAAAAAAAAAAAAAAAAAGCCGCCTCATGCCCATGATCTCAGCACTTTGGGAGACCAAGGCGGGCGGATCACGAGGTCAGGAGATCAAGACCATCCTGGCCAACATGGTGAAACCCCATCGCTACTAAAATACAAAAAATTAGCCGGTTGTGGTACTGCGCACCTGTAATTCCAGCTACGTGGGAGGCTGAGGCAGGGGAATCTCTTGCACCCAGGAGGCAGAGGTTGCAGTGAGCCAAGATCGCACCACTGCACTCCAGCCTGGTGACAGAGTAAGACTCCATCTTAAAAAAAAAAAAAGGAAACACCAAAATGTTAATAAAAGTTCTCTCTCTTTTCACTGCTGCAGCCACTACATCCAGCTAATATTCCTATTTTTAGTAGAAACAGGGTTTTGCCATGTCGGTCAGGCTGGTTTTGAACTCCAGACCTCAAATGATCTGCCTACATTGGCCTCCTACAGTGCTAGGATTACAGGCGTGAGCCACTGTGCCCGGCCACATTTTAGTGTTTTCTTAAAAATTGACTATTCTTCTGAATGCTTGGACTTCAGAAGATGCTAGCTGCTTGTGTCCTCCGCTGTGGCAAGAAGAAGGACTGGTTGGACACCAATGAGACCAAAGAAATCGCCAATGCCAACTCCTATCAGCAGATCCAGAAACTGATCAAAGATTGGTTGATCATCTGTAAGCCTGTGACTGTCCATTCCCAGGCTTGTTGCTGGAAAAACATGTTGGCCCAGTGGAAGGGTTAGCACATGGGCATAGGTAAGTGAAAGGGTACAGCCAATGCCCAAATGCCAGAGAAGGTCAAGTGGATGAGGAGAATGAGGATTCTACGCAGGCTACTTAGAAGATACCGTGAAGCTAAGAATATCGATCACCACGTGTATCACAGCCTGTACCTGAAGGTGAAGGGCAATGTGTTCAAAGATAAGCAGATTCTCACGGAATCCATAAGCTGAAGGCAGACAAGGCCTGCAAGAAGCTCCTGGCTGACCAGGCTGAGGCCGGTAGGTCTAAGACAGAGGAAGCACGTAAGCGATGTGAAGAGCGCCTCCAGGCCAAGAAGAAGAAGATCATCAAGACTTTGTCCAAGGAGGAAGAGACGGAGAAATAAAAGCTCCCCCTTTGTCTGTACATACTGGCCTCTGTGATGACATAGTTCAGTCATTAAAATAAAACAAGTTTTTTTTAAAAAAAAAAAAAAGCCAGGTGCAGTGGCTCATGCCTGTAATCCCAGCACTTTGGAAGGCCGAGCTGGGCAGATCACCCGAGGTCAGGAGATCAAGAAAATCCTGGCCAACATGGTGAAACCCTGTCTCTACTAAAAATACAAAAAAATTAGCCAGGCATGGTGGCAGGCACCTGTAATCCCAGCTACTTGGGAAGCTGAGGCAGGAGAATCACTTGAACTCAGGAAGCAGAGGTTGCAGTGAACCAAGACCACAACATTGCTCTCCAACCTGGGCAACAAGAATGAAATTCTGTCTCAATAAATAAATAAATAAAGTTATCTGTGAATAGAGAGATTAACCTGTTAGTTTTTCGAATTATGTGTGTTGAAATATAAAACATGTATTTTTGGTATATATTTTATTGTATTTTTTATTGCATTTTAGGTTTTGGGGTACACGTGAAGAACATGCAAGATAGTCGCATAGGTACACACGTGGTGGCAGTGTGATTTGCTGCCTTCCTCCCCTTCAGCTAGATCTGGCATTTCTCCCCATGCTATCTCTCCCCAACTCCCCATGCTCCGCTGTCCCTCCCCTATTCCCCCCAACAGTCCCCAGTGTGTAGTGCTCCCCTCCCTGTGTCCATGTGTTCTCATTGTTCAACACCCGCCTATAAGTGAGAACATGCGGTATTTCATTTTCTGTTCTGTGTCAGTTTGCTGAGAATGATGGTCTCCAGGTTCATCCATGTCCCTACAAAAGACACAAACTCATTGTTTTTGATGGCTGCATAATATTCCATGGTGTATATGTGCCACATTTTCCCTCTCCAGTCTATCATTGATGGGTATTTGGGTTGGTTCCAGTTCTTTGCTATTGTAAACAGTGCTGCAATGAACATTCGTGTGCATGTGTCCTTATAGTAGAACAATTTATAATCCTTTGGGTATATACCCAGTAATGGGATTGCTGGGTCAAATGGAATTTCTATTTCTAGGTCCTTGAGGAATTGCCACACTGTCTTCCACAATGGATGAACTAATTTACACTCCCACCAGCAGTGTAAAAGTGTTCCTATTTCTCCACATCCTCTCCAGCATCTGTTGTCTCCAGATATTTTAATAATCGCCATTCTAACTGGCGTGAGATGGTATCTCAATGTGGTTTTGATTTGCCTTTCTCTAATGACCAGTGATGATGAGCATTTTTTCATATGTTTGTTGGCCTCATGTATGTCTTCTGTTGTAAAGTGTTTGTTCATATCCTTTGCCCACTTTTGAATGGGTTGTTTGTTTTTTTCTTGGAAATCTGTTTTATTTCTTTGTAAATTCTGGATATCAGCCCTTTGTCAGATGAGTAAACTGCAAAAAATTTTTTCCATTTTGTTGGTTGCTGATTCACTCTAATGACTGTTTCTTTTGCCGTGCAGAAGCTGTGGAGTTTGATTAGGTCCCATTTGTCTCTTTTGACTTTTGTTGCCAATGCTTTTGGTGTTTTGGTCATGAAGTCCTTGCCTACTCCTATGTCCTGAATGGTTTTGCCTAGATTTTCTTCTAGGGCTTTTATGGTGTTAGGTCTTATAAAAATAGATTTTTAAAGTATGGTGTGTGTGTGTGTGTGTGTGTGTGTGTGTGTGTGTGTGTGTGTATACATATATATGTTATATGTTATATATATTATATATAATATTCCATACACAATGGAATATTATTCAGCCCTAAAAAAGAGATTCTCACACATGTTACAACATTGGTGACCTTTGAGGATATTATGGTAAGTAAAATAAACCATATTCAAGGATGAATATTAGATGATTTCACTGATATGAAGTAGCTGGCATATGCAAATTCATAGAGACAGAAGTAAAATGGTGGTTGCCAGGTGCTGGGGGACGTAAAATGGAGAGTTATCATTTAATGCAAACAGAACTTCAGTTTTATAAGTTCAAAAACATCCAGAAGTGGATGGTGGTAATGGGTGCATAGACATGAAAATCTATTTAATGTCACCCAACTATACACTTAAAAATGGTTATTTTGGTAAGTTTTTATGTTGCATCTATTTTAGCACAAATAAAATTAAAAATAAAAAAGCATATTTTCCATGATCATCCACCAAGTTAGTCTCAAAAGATTCTAAGCAAGTGATTGTGGCATTTCATCAGCTTCCAGGTGATTCCACCCTTGAACTTTTGTGCTGCATCTGCATGAACATCTTTTTTTGAGATGGGGTCTCCCTGTGTTGCCCAGGCTTGAGTGCAGTGGTGTGATAGTGGTTCACTGCAGCCTCAACATCTAGGACTCAAGTGAGCCTCCCACCTCAGCCTCTCAAGTAGCTGGGATTACAGGCACACACCTACATGCCTGGCAATTTTACATTTTCTATAGAGTTGCGGTCTCACTTGCTAGTGAGACCTCCCAAAGTGCTAGAATTACAGGTGTGAGCCACCACACCCAGATGCACAAACTTATTTTTATTTCTTACACAAATTAAGCTTCCTCAACAAGATGGAAAATATTAAAGAAAAGTTAGGAGACACAAATTATAAATGAAGTTTAATGTAGCCAGTTAGAGTCCCAGAGGAGAGAATATATTACAGTGAAAGAGAGGCAACATTGGATGAGATGGTGGGAGATAAATTTTCAAGGACTATTGAGAGACACAATTTTCAAGGATGAATGAAATCCAAAGATTCAGGAAGCACAACACATACCAACTAGGATAAATAACTTTAAAAATTGCAAACTTGCATAGTCTAGTGAATGTGTGGAACATGAAAAATGGAAAGGCAGATGATCTATGAAAGAATAGTGGATGGACTAAAAGCAGGTTTCTCAGTGTGTCATCTTTTAAGAACAAGGGTAAAATAAAGACTTCATTTTAATGAAACAAAAGAAAACAACAAATTAGGCTTCCTTCTTCACAAGGCCTTCAGTAGCCAGTGCTAACTTAATCTTCTACGTTTGGGTTTGAGTTTCATCCAATGTTGCCTCTCTTTCTACGTATATATTCTCTCCTCTGGGACTCTAATTGGCTACATTAAACTTGATTTATCATTTGTGTTTCCTAACTTTTCTTTAATATTTTACATCTTGTTGAGGGAGCCTAATTTGTGTGAGGAATAAAAATAAGTGTGAGGAATAAACATAAGTTTGTGCACGTGGGTGTGGTGACTCATGCCCGTAATTCTAGTACTTTGAGAGGCTGGGACTCCTTCTCTATAGAGAATGTAAAATAGCCAGGAGTGGATATGCATGCGTGTAATCCTAGCTACTGGAGAGGCTGAGGTGGGAGGCTCACTTGAGTTCAGGATGTTCAGGCTACAGTGAATCATGATCTCATCTCTGTACTTTTATTGGAAGTTCTTCCCTTTCCCATTCACCTGGTTGGCCTCCCCTCCTCCCTCAGAGCTCAGCTCCTCCCTCATGTCCTCTGTGAAGGCTTTGGCCATCTCCCTTGCTGGACAAAGTCCCCCTATCAGGGGCTCTCAAGGACCTGTGGCTGTTCCTCCTTTGTCCTGCCTGGGTTTTGACTCACCACTGTGTGTTGATTAGCTGCCTTCTGTCTGTTTCTGTCCCTGAACTGTGAAGGCTAATGGGTGGGTCCATTCTGTGTTTTTGCCTAGCTCTTTATTACTGTGCTCAGCACCAAACATATCACTTAAGATATTCTGAATAGGTTAAGTAGAAGGAAGGAAAGAGAAAAGGCAGGTTGGCAGGAGGAGCAAGCACTTATGTCATGGTTACAAAAGAAGATGGAAGACTTAAAGCCCTCAAAGCATTCTGACTCCATGTGAGAATGATAATCAGATCTAAAACAAGGTAATGGCAAGAGGCAGAAGCTCTTGAGACCATGGCCCTTCTCCTGTAACTTTACGCAAAGTCGTTAGTCCCCAGGGAGCAGAGTTTGTGTTTAAAAATCGTTTTCATTTCTGGATGCTCATGCATTGTTGCAGGCATGATTTTGTTAATGTACTTGAGAAGCTTCAGTACTCCTTTATTAGCCAGTGCTAACTTAGCCTCCTGGGGAGTACTTAGAGAAATGACTGCAAGTACAGCAACAGGAAACAAAAAGCCAGAAACCAAATAGATGGACTTGGATGTACATCAGAAAACTCAAGTGTAGGAACCATGCATTGTTCTTGCTGGTTATTTATAGTCTTAACTTTGATTTCTGTAAAGTGGATATGACACATCTTCTCCACTACTTCAAGCGCAGTCCAGCTCCTGTGACTTTCTTGTCCATCCTTGTTTTGTTCTCACCTAAGTCTATTAGCATTGATTTCTGTCATCATCTGATGCAGGTCATCGTGTTAACATTTACTTGAACAAGACAAAGTTCTGAAGTTTGTTGCATCAAAGGGGGAATAAGCTTTCAAGTTTGAATGACTATATGCTTGTGGGAAACTAAGACCTCAATGTAAGAATACGATACAAATTTTAAATATTTATTCTCTGTCTTCGGACAAATTGTATTATAATTTTTGGAACAAGGGAAACGAAGCCGTCAATGTAAGAATATGATACAATTTTTAAATATTTATTCTCTGTCTATGGACAAATTGCATTAGAATTTTTGGAACAAGACAAAATGAGGAGCTATGCCAATAAACTCACTAACATGTCACACAAAGGAGGAATTTAGGTTGTGATTACTTTTAGCGACCTCTTGGAAACCATTAAGCTATGCTTGTGAGAGGTGGACCCAGGCATTGTGCAGTTCCCTCATCCGTAGCCTGTCAGACAGATCCCACCTGAAATACACTGAGGTGGAAGGGAGGTAGACTTCCATGAGTTCTGGGAAGGTGGTAAAGTATAAAAGACATTGGATGCAGGACTGGATTATGTAAGCTGTAGAGCCTTAGCTTTGGATGTTCACCTCACTCTTACCAGCTGGGAGGCCCTGTAAGCTAACATCGTGGAGCCTCTGTTTCCTCATCTCTAAGCTCTACATCATAATTGTATCTTTTTCACAGTGTTGAGGAAATTAGACTTTCTGTAAAAGTCAGCAGAAAAGTATATTTCATGTGTCGCCACAATACTTTTGGCCACTGTTTTCATTAACATCGTACATGTTGTAACCATTTTTTCTAAAGCTATAAAACCCTATGGAGTCTATCTGACATAAATGCAGATTTGTGTTAGAGGGAGTTCTTTTATGTGAAAGTGAATGTTGTTTGTGCCAATACTATGGGAGGATTCAGGCCACTTGTTATCAAAAGCAAGAGCTTGGCATTTTCCAACACTTGACTCCTCTTCATGGTCCCCTGGGTGGCTTCCATCAACGCTTTACTTCACTACAGTTTTCTGAGGCCAACTGAACCTCCTTAGGGTTCCACCTTTTTCTGTCCTCTTAGATACCCAGAGGGTTAGTCTGGAAATACTACGATCCATGGCTGAGCTGAGCCTCTAGGCAAGACTGCTCCTGGAGAAAGGCAGCAATATTTCTATGACTGCCCAATCAGCCCTCCCCTTAATTAAGAGTGGGCCGATGTACGAGTAATAGTGGTGGGGGACAAAAATCCATTCACAAAATAAAGCAGCTGACAAACTTCCACTAGACCCTGTGGTGAACTTTTTTCTGTGTGTTCAAAATTGAAAGCTGATTGCAATATCACTTTTAATCAGGAGAACACATTACACGGCCACATAATTACAAAAATTTTGCAATTGCTGATATAAAGAAGGTCATCCTTGTACTCCTGGTCAGAGCTTAGCAAAAGCTGCGCTTTCTTAAATATGCTATTCTAAAAACAGATGGAGGCAGAGTCTCCAACACTGAGAGGTATTGTGGAAGTACCTGAAGCCAGAAGTGACAGTGGCGCTGCTTCAGAGCAGAGAGGAAAATGGTTTCCTTCAGATTCCGTCATCCAGTCATCCCCCAGACAGGAGAAAGAAGTGGGGCTTGCGTCTCTCAAAGACTCCTTCAAGGGTGGGCTCTGCGTCTCCACCAGGGATGGCTTATACCTGCCTCCATTTGCTGTTCATGTATTCCAGGCGCATGTATTGGCTAATAACCATGTAGCATGGAGGGTATTCGCAAGACCAGAAAACACACACACACACACACACACACACACACACACACACACACACACACAAAACAAGCAACACATTGGCAAGAATAACGCTGTAGTTATCTGCAAAGTATTACAGGAGCAGAGATGAGGAGGGACTAACCTTGTCCGGGAAGACAGGACACAGAAGTGACACGTGAGCTGGGTTTGCACCAGCGACGACAGATAGATTCAATCCTGAGTCCCGACTCCGGGTGTCTGAAGTGCTGTGCTGGGAAGGTCTGTGAGGCTGGGCTGCGCGCCTGGGCAGAGGTGCTGTTGCCTATTGACGTCTCCCACAGACCAGTACCTGGGCGTGGAAGGGCTGTATCCTCCCTCAGTTAGCAGCTTGGCCTCAGCCACATCACTGTTCTTCATGTTTGTTTCTGAGAAGTAAGCATTAGATACAAACGCATTTTCTCCACCATCCTCTCATAATCATCAGTGTTCTTTCTAGCATTTTCTATCCTCCTCCAGCCTTCTTCACGTAAGTCAGTCCAGGAACTCCATGGGTGTTTACTAAGATCAGTGTCGCCAGCCCTGGATACTGTACATTAGTGACTGTGAACTGGAGTGCTGTTGGCTAAATACGATCCAAAGATATAATACATCTTGCCCTACAAAGGTTTTACTTATTTTCCTCTGTGTGTGAGAAAGAAGGCGGATTTGACACTTTTTAAAAATACAGATTCATGGCTGCTCTTCACAACTCAGATAATCTGGCAACGGCGTCCTCACATCGGATTTCACAGGGAGATGGGGTGTTCAGGGAAGTCATCTCCTGAGAAGTAGCACACAGTGTAAACCCTGTGATTAAACAAAGTCAGTCACGTGAAGATCTAGGGCAGAGGTGAGCAAACTCACCTGCAGGGAGCTAGACAGTGCAGATGTTTGGCTTTGCCAGGCATGCAGTCCTCGTCATGATGACTTTGTAGTCCAAAAACTGCCGGAGACAATACTTAGGTGATTGAGTGTGGATTTATTCCAATAAAGCTTTATTTACAAAAACAGTCAGCTGGGCATATATGGCCCATGGGCCAAAGTTTGCCAAACCTTGACTTAGGGGAACAGTTATTCAGATAAAGAAATCATAAGCTGCAAATACCTGAGGCAGAAAAAAATCTTGTTATGTGAAAGAAAGATTTCATTCCTTGTCAAGAATAAAATCAGAGGAGAGTAGGATATGAGAGAATGTGCTCATCTGTTCCTTAGATTTGGCAACCAAGTGGGAGAGAAGTTATACTGAAATTAGCTCTAATGTATACACAGTCCTACATATTTTAAAACTTACTTGTCCTAGCACCAACACTCACAGATATCCATGGAATTAGTTATTAGTGGATTCAAAGGTGTTTTATTGTGCATTCCATCAGAGGTAGTTCAGCCCTTCTAAACATCAACCGTGTAATTATCTTCTGTGTCTCTAAGGCAATGTGAAAATGCCTGACTTTCTGGATTATGATACTAAAAAAGAATAAATATAGTTTGTGGAAAAATACCTCATATGTAAAGGAGGTGATAGATATTGTTGAGTCATAAACATTTTTATAAGGTATAATTCTCTGAAAAATACTAAAATATATTTGGAATCGTTTACAACTCTGCCCAGATATTTGGATAACTGAGACATACCAATTTGTGATAAAGAGTTAATGTGAAAAGAGTAATTTCACTACAGTATTTTTATCTGCCTTAGCAGAGGAATAAAAAGATAACTTAGCAATCATGTAGCCTAGCATTTCCAAAGTTAAGGAATATTGAAAAGCTCTGACAACGTGAGTATGAACACGGCATTAAATATCTTGAATTAAATAGTGAGAATACCATTGCCTTTTTAATCCCCTTTTTAAATTATTTTGATTATACTCTGTGAAAAATCTCAGTTTTGTACAGCCATGTTTTAACACTGGTTTATCTCCTTTTTTGCAAAGAGAATTCTGATCTCCAGCTCAGAGCCCTCAGCAGGAGCAGCATCCATGACATTGATTACATCTGGCTTGTTTGTGTCTTCCCAGTTAAATTCTATGCAGGGTTTGCTCTTCCTGAAACTCTCCACTTTCTGCATCCTGCCCTCTGTCCTGGGAAGCTGTCCTGAACAGACAACATCACTGGGCTTTCAGGCTCTCTGGCTTGCCACTGGGCTAGCTGAACCCTGAGGGGAGGATTGCAGGGAGGGAAGAAAGTAAGGTCAAAGCAATTTTCCTCTTGACTTTCTCCATTGGAGGTCACTGCAGGCTGGCTCTGTCCCTTGGGTACTGATCTACATGTTTTCCTCTTCTTCCTATTTCTAGTAAACTTTCCTACTCCGTCACCCTTGTACACATAAGGAAGTGTTCCCTATACCCCATCCAAATCTGTTTTCCCTGTAAATCCACCTATATGGGGTCCTGTTGAAACATAAATAGCACAACTTCAATTTATGTTGATGTATGTCACTTACCTGTGAACAGTCATGACAGAAATGTTCCTTTTAAAATAAATATATTTAAGTTTTCAGAATGATCCACTTTCTTTTTGAGACAGGGTCTCATTGTGTCACCCAGGCTGGAGTGCAGTGGCACAAACACTGCTTGCTGCAGCTTCAACATCTCAGCTGGGCTGCGCGCCTGGGCAGAGGTGCTCAAGCCATCCTTCCTCTTAAGTCCCCAAAGTAACTGAGGCTAGAGGCACGTACCACCACGCACAGCTAATTATTTATTTTTTGTAGTCGCAGGGTCTCCCTGTATCACCCAGGCTGGTCGCAAACTCCTGAGCTCAAGTGATCCTCCCGCCTAGGCCTCCCAAAGTGCTAGGATTACAGGCAAGAGCCACTGCACCCAGTCAATCCCTCTGTTTTTTCTCTCTCTTTCTTTCCTTGCCTCCCTCCCTCCTTACCTTTCCTGCCTTCCTTTCTTCCTTCCTTCCTTCCTTCCTTCCTTCCTTCCTTCCTTCCTTCCTTCCTTCCTTCTTTCTCTTTCCTTCCTTTCTTCTTTCTTTCTTTTCGATGGAGTTTTACTCTTTTGATGGAGTTGGATTTTGATGGATTTGCTCAGGCTGGAGTGCAATGGCACGATTTCGGCTCACTGCAACCTCCGCCTCCCAGGTTCAAGTGATTCTCATGTCTCAGCCTCCCGAGTAGCTGGGATTATAGGCATGCATCACAACACCTGGCTAATTTTTTTGTATTTTTTGTAGATCCATGTTGATCAGGCTGGTCTCGAACTCACGACCTAAGGCGATCTGCGTGCCTCAGCCTCCCAAAGTGCTGGGGTTACCACCATGAGTCACCGTATCCAGCCAATCTACTTTCAATATAAATATTAGATAACAACACCAGTGATACTGAAATATGCTAGAAAATTATGAAGATGATTTGTGGCTGACGAAATTGGTCCAGGTTTGTGGTTTTTTTTCTTTCTTTTTCCTTTTCTTTTTTTCTGAGACTGAGTTTCGCTCTTGTTACCCAGGCTGGAGTGCAATGGATCGATCTTGGCTCACCGCAACCTCCTCCTCCTGGGTTCAGGCAATTCTCATGCCTCAGCCTCCCGAGTAGCTGGGATTACAGGTACGTGCCACCAAGCCCAGCTAATTTTTTTTTGTATTTTTAGTAGAGACGGGGTTTCACCAGGTTGACCAGGATGGTCTCAATCTCTTGACCTCGTGATCCACCCGCCTCGGCCTCCCAAAGTGCTGGGATTACAGGCTTGAGCCACCGCGCCCGGCCCAGGCTTGTGGTTTTTTAATTGGTTGGTGTTTTACTTTGTGATTTTGTATTTAACTGAACTGGAGAGGGGAAGGGATGTGCTCAAGGTCACCAGGAAAATGATTGGTTGTATATCAAAGCCAAAGCCATAGCTGGAACATCTGCATAATTGTCTGGCCACGGTTGCCTTTATCACACCAGACGGCCTAATCCCAGCATTAATGATGTGGGCTGGACAGACAGACATTATCACCAAGCAAGGGATAGTAAATTCTACAAATCCAGCACTGGAGGTGTTTAAAGACCCTTAATATATGCAGCTTTTCAAAGCTGAATGGAGTCTAGTTGTCTTGGATGATGTGGACAAATATCTACTGTATTCCCACACAGGCTAATATCAGAAATATCCACCCAGGGCAAATGTATGTTCTATTTCCCAGATAAATTCAAGGAGACTCAGAAAGTAGGCAGTGAGCCCAAAGTCACACTTCACAGAAATATAAGGCAAAAATCTAAAGTTAGGGTAGCCTCAGGCAATAAGAAAAGTAACCAAGAACTTTCTTCTGCCCATAGAAGAGAATTCAAAGATAACGTGAGGGCAAAAACAGCACAGTTAATATGAGTCATCTGTGTCAAACCCCAGAAAATGGGCAAAGTTGTGGTACTCCTTATCCTCTACCTCCTCATAAAACTACAAGAACAGTCTCTCTTTTTCAACTCCTAAAAAAAGTTTTTGTCATAAGATGATGTAGACAGTACCCACAGTTTGCAGGCTAAAATGTTTTTAAATTAGTTACCAAAATTTAGAAATGGAAGATTTAAAATAAAAATTTAGATTTGAAGTCTTAAAATTTGAGTCTAGATTCCAATATGACAATCGTCCAGGATGGGTATTAATATCCTCCACCTTCCCCATAGATGGCAAATGCTCTCTACCTGAGAGACTCAGCACATGGCAGGGTTTATACTCAGCTGGAAAAGAGAGAGACACACACTGACTGGACCGTTCTTGCATTTCAGCTTTTTTGTTGTTGTTGCTGTTGTTTTTGTTTTGAGACATGTCCCACTCTATCTAATTCCAGAGAAAAGTGTGCACTCCGGGCTGGAGTACACTGGCATGATCTCAGCTGACTGCAATCTCTGCCTCCCAGGTTCAAGTGATTCTCCTGCCTCAGCCTCCCAAGTTATTGGAATTACAGGTGCACGCCACCACACTCAGCTAATTTTTGTATTTTTAGTAGAGACGGGGTTTCATCATGTTGGCCAGGATCGTCTCTATCTCATGATCTTGTAATCTGCCCTCCTTGGCCTCCCAAAGTGCTGGGAATACAGGTGCGAGCTGCTGTGCCCGGCTGCGTTTCAGTTTGAGTATCCAAAGAAAACAGAATGTATGGAATTACCAGTTACCGACAATTACAAATTCTTGAAGCTTTTGTAATTCTCAGTCCAAGTATGTGGGGGCAACAGCAGGTGAAGAGTCTGCTTCTCTCTGTGGTCCTGTTTTGAATGCTCTCTGCACATCTCCTTCTTGAAAATATTCTATTAGCTCAATGCATTTTTGAAACCCTGTTGCCTAAAATAGCATCACTTTTCTTAAACCAACTTCCTTTCCGTCACCTGCGTGAACCCAGTACAATTTCCCTATACATCTGTCAAGTTAATCCATTTGCTGTCATCTTGTATTTTGAATTGAAACTAATACATACACTAATCTTTAATTTATTGCATGAATTTCATTAGATAGGTGGGTTTAAAAGAAAAGCTTTATTTTGATCCCAAGATGTATTCTGTGAACACCACTTAATATCACGTGTGTTCAGTGAGTTGAATAAATCCAGCTGCTCTGCTTGCTGCTGGTCTTGCTAAATACACTCAGAGTTTTAATGCTACTAGAGGTTCTAAAATTTTTGCTGAACAAAACATTTCAAAAAGAAATATTTAGGTCACTGGTAGAAGTAAACTCTACTCTGAAAACTTGGTTACGGAGTGGTTGACTTTCTTTTATGTTTTTAAATGGTTGCATCCTTTTTTAAAAATCTAGTAGTCCTGTTCTCACAACTAAATGAAAGATGGGAAATAGGAATTCCATTTATAATTATTGCTGTAGTTATCATGTTATGACTCAAATACTCCCCCAAATACGATCTATTTCGCAAACACATTGCTCTTTTTATAAAGAATTGGGTTTGGAGGCTGAATTGCAGGGGTTCTAAGGCCTCGGAATTTCCCCAGTTAAAAGAGATTTTTTTCTAACCAATTAATTCATGCACAAATCCAATTCTCTGCTAGGGCAGATGGGCCTCACCATATTTCTCCATGCTCACATTTTCTCTGGAACCATTCATTTCTGTAGGGTTCTTCCCTTTAAATGGCAGCAGAAGAAGGCAGCTTTATGAGTGCCAAGGGAAGACAGCAGGTATTTTGAAACCCTGTGCCACTTCTAAGGATCCTGGCCTTCTCTTTCTCAGCTTCTACCACAGGTGCAAACAGGGGGGCCGAGTCTACATATACCTCTGAATAGAGATTTCAGTCCCCAGGCGCAGTGTTAAAAGCTCACCACACTCTGCATCTCTTGCTAACGTTGGGGGTGGAGAGTTTATTTCCTTAAGAAAGCAAACAGCAAACCCGTCTTCCACAACTGCTCAGTGTCTGCTCAGTGTCCTGTAGTTGTCTCTATGGGTAGCTTAGGGTTTACCTTGAAATGAAGATGATAAAGCAGCTCCAGGAGCAATTTAAGTCCCCTGAATCTGGCATCAATAGATAGGGAGACCCTCAGCTTCTACACATGAGAGTACTTATGATTTTTTTGTGTAACGCCAAACACATTGAATAGAAGTAAAGAATATAATTGTATATAAAAGTGTGTTTTTGTATGTGTGTGTGTGCGCAAGTATGGGTGTGCACCTGTATTATGAGTGGAAATTTAGATGGGGTCAAGTATCTGTTTTCCACTTACTAATCTAGGGCAGCTACTTAAGCTCTTTGTGCCTCAGTTGCCTCATTTGTAGAAAAGGGATAATAAGAGGATTTACATGATAAAGTCCTTGTGGGAATCTAGGAAGTGCCTGGCTCATAGAAAAAGCTCAGTGGTATTTCTATTTCTAGATCCTTGAGGAATGGTCATGCTGTCTTCCACAATGGCTGAATTAATTTACACTCCCACCAGCAATGTAAAAGTGATGGATGCAGCAAACCACTATGGCATGTGTATAGCCATGTAGCAAACCTGCACAATCTGCACATGGACCCCAGAGCTTAAAGTATGATAAATAAATTGAAATAAAGTGCTCAGTGGATGTTGATTACAATGATTACAATGATTTTGATAATGTCAAAATCGCCTAAAATGCTTTGCTTTTGGAAATGTTGCCCCTCAGTTTCCTCTTCTTTAAATAGCAATTATAACACATCACAGGATTATTGCTAGGATTATATGCATTAGTACACTACAAATGCTCAAAGAGTCATGGTAGCGTACTGATTTACAGAATGAACTCCAGAGCTGACATGGCTCCTGTATGACTTTGCTCAGGGCACCTAATCTGTCTCCTCATCTGTAAAAAGGAAGGTAACAATGGTACTTCTTGGGGATGACTTGAAGATTAAATATCTCAAGGCAAGTAAAGAATTAAGAGTGGTAACTGCTATGTAGTGGGTGTTCTGCAGATGCCAGATATAGATATCTGTGGGAAACACTCGATTGCCTCCTCGCTGGGCTCACAGTAGACTGTGGGCTCTCTTGCTGCCTGTGCTGAGCAGCCTGGTCTGAAGGGGCTCATCTGTCTCTACAGCTTCACTTGGATTCCCATCCTCTCCTTGAGCTACCCCTATCTCACTATCATTTCATACAGGGACTTCGAGATACAGTCACCAGCTTGTAAGATGGTGTTATATGTCCTCTGGCAAGGATGAAAAACTGTCCCACTGATACTTAAAAGAAAGTATGGTGCCAGGTGCAGTGTCTCGTGCCTGTAATCCTAGTACTTTGGGAGGCCGAGGCGGGCAGATCACAACATCGTGAAACCCTGTCTCGACTAAAAAAACAAAAGTTAGCTGGTCATGGTGGCCCGTGCCTGTAGTCCCAGCTACTCTGGAGGCTGAGGCAGAAGAATCAGTTGAACCAGGGAGGCAGATATTGCAGTGAGCCAATATCACGCCACTGCACTTCAGCCTGGCAACAGAGCAAGACTCTGTCTAAATAAACAAATAAATAAATAAAAGTATGTTTATGTCTCAGTTTAGGGCTTGGAATGATATGGAGAGAAATATTCAACTTCAAAATCATGAATTAATTGCATTTTTTAAAAGCACAATTGAATACCACCTTGATAACAAGGTCTACGAGCAGCTAATGTGCACGGCCCCTGGCCAGAGAGCATAGTAACTCCCAGGCAGTGTGCACAACTGTACAACGCAGTTTAAAGGGCCTGAGTTCAATAGTGGTGTGTCTTTTTGGGGAATCTTTCACCACTTAAGCCTTAGCCTTCACCTGTAAAAGATAGGTGATCAGGTGTCTCTGTGAGAAAAAAATAAGGAAATACATGCTTAAGCATCTAGGATACAACAAGTACTCAATGAGACAACAGTGAAATCCAGGCAAACAGCTACATGCTTAGTAGATACTGTGTGCCCACAAGTTTTTACAAAAACATGATGGAGCAAAATTGGAATTTGAAATTGCTTTCTTTGAAAATTCAGTTAAGGCTGGGTGCAGTGGCTCATTCCTGAAATCCCAGCACATTGGGAGGCTGAGGCAGGTGGATCACCTGAGGTTAGGAGTTCAAGACCAGCCTGGCCAACATGGTGAAACCCCATTCTACTAAAAATACAAAAATTACCCAAGCATGGTGGTGCACACCTGTAATCCCAGCTACCAGGGGGCACTGGGGCAGGAGAATCATTTGAACCAGGGAGGCAAAGGTGGCAGTGAGCTGAGATAGCACCACTGGACTCCAGCTTGGGCAGCAGAGCAAGACTCTTTCTCAAAAAAAAAAAAAAAAAAAAAAAGAAAGAAAAGAAAAGAAAATTCAATTAAAACTAAATTAAATCGTGTAACATGTCATTTCCCAATCTTCTTACATAATTGTTTATAGCTTCTGAGAATCACTGTATGTCTGGTATTATTGTAAACACACTAAAATTTTTAACCAGCCCTCTCTAAATATCTATGAGGTAATATTTTCTTTATTATCCCTGTTTAGTAGAGGTGGAAGCTGAGAAACGGAGGTAAAATACTGTGCATAAGACCAGACAGTGACAAAGCCAGGATTTAAATTCAGGCAGTGTGCTTGCTGTAAAGCAACTCACCACTGGAGAAATTACAATTTTACAATAACATTTCCCCTAGAGCTTCAGATAATATGAAAACATTAAAGCAGACCATCAAGGTTTCATAAAAAAGCACATTTTATATATCTCAAATTGCCTTTACTGATCTTCCTACACTCAGTGTAGAAAGCAGTAATACTTGCTTATTATTTTCTGCCATTATTATTTTTGTCTCTTCCTTCCCACATATTTTGCAAAAATATTCATTTTACTCTGAAAATAGAGATCTCCACAGTGAGAGGGGTGAATGTCTCACATGGTGATGCTCTTACCTGGTGTATTTTGTCCTGTCCAGGGTTTATCCAACTTTCTCTCTCTGTATCATTCACTCTTTAGTAGTAAAGATTTCCAAATGGTTATACGGACAACCCCCAAATTTCAGTGGCAGCAGTTTTCCACAACACAGATGTATTTCTTCTTCAAATCTCAATACAAATGGAATTGAGTGGTGGAGAGGCTCTGTTCTGTACCTTTTTAAGAGACCTAGATTCTTTCTACATTTAAGTTCAAGACTGAGGTTATTCCACAATGAAAAAAGATATCATGGAATTCCCTTTATGTGATTTATAGTTGAAATCATAATTTTATTGGTCAGAACTCAGTCATATGCCCCCCAAATTAAAATTATTTCCATTGGCCAAACTCAGTCACATGACCTGATACGCACACCATTTTCATTGGTCAGAACTCAGTCATATGACCCCAGATTCACATCATTTTATTGGCCCAAAATGAGTCACATGACCCCAATCCAAACTCAAGCAAGCACGGGAAAAGTAGTCTAAGGTAGAGCCCTAGAAGGAAAATTAAAGGGGTTGGTGAGTACATTGTATGATCTTTGCCATAGACTAACGGCCTTGAGCTTGTGAGTTCTGCTTTCTCAGCCAAGACTTACTATGCTCTTGCCCCTGCTGAGCACTGTCATTCAGGGAAATGGCAGAAATGTTCCCTCAGTCTATCAACATTGCCTATTCCAAAGGCCAGGGAGGTCTGACCTCTGTTTCCTCAGCTGCAGCTCACCTTGGAGAAAAGTTGCAAGTGTCAGAACATTAAAATAAAAGACCTCTCGGCAGGAATTCAGGCTTACTGAACCCTAGCATTGTTTTGTACTTTGACAAACAGGAGAAATGGGGCCTAAAAATTAATGGCTGAATTTCATGTGCAGAGAGCTGATCCTTTCTTCCAAAGTTAGTCCCACCAATGGGTAAAAGCAGCAACATTTTGTAAACCGAATGTAATCTTCAGCTACACATCCGGAAGTGCAAACGTTTCTCATAGTTATCAGATACTAATAATGGCGCAGGCAGAAGAAGGACGTTCTGTTTAGAATCACAGTTACCCGGAAAGGTAGTTCTCCTCTGAGCTGGATGATTCTGAGTGACTTTGATGCCAAATATTTTCACTCCTCCAACACACAAACTTAGTCTACAGCCCTCCTATATATGAAAGAGGAAGTAAAGTGTATGCTGATGAGAGTTTTATGTTCTAGAGTTTTCTTTTCTAAAACTTAGTTAGCAAAGAATTCTGCCTAATCCCCAGTCAATGGCACATAAATATTGGTTGGAGCATGGCTGTCTCTTAAATTTTCCCATCTCTATACTAATCTCCGTCTCCACTAAATTCTCCTGCACTGCCTCCCCAACCCCATCTAATTGATTGATTCATGTCCTTAGGTGACATCTTTGAAAAATATACGGTAACGGTTTGTGTACACAGGCATCTTAAATTCACATCCTATTGCACTATAGAGTTTGCGTTTCTTGGTTTTCTTCATTCAGCACGACGCTTTGCAGAGCTCTCCAGGGTGCTCTTGGCTTCCCTGGTTCATTGCCACTGTGGGTTTTAACCGATAGAGCTCTGTCCTCCTGCTCCCATTCATAAGCACACATCACAAGAATAGTCTGTGTCCACTAAATCCAAGTAACTTCTCAGTCCACTGGGTTAAGATAAATTTTCATTGCCTGAAATGTGACTTTGGTAGAGATAAACACTCAATTTGCCTACTTAGTTTTAACTAATATTTTAATTTATTACAATGAAATATTCAAGATCCAGTTTTCCTAGACGTTTAAGTTCAACTTAGAAATCCCAATACTGTATTTATAAAGCTAATACATTTTACAATTTTAGCTAAATTAAACTTTTTCAAATATTTCTAACTCCATTATAAATTTAATGCTTTAATTTATTTCAAAGCTATTAAGATGCTACATTACAAAAACTATGTAAGTACTTAAATAATCCTAGTAAATGTAATAATTAAACTTTGAAATAGAGTGATCTCAGGTTCTGTTCAACATACAAATATTGTTTAAAGTTAAATACCTTCTTAAGTCTTTCAACTTAGAATAACAAGTCTAATACTGTTTTCTACATTTCATGTTTTAATGTAGACTGCAGGGCTAATCTGTTACCCCAGAGTGCCAAAATTAAATATTTCAAATATTTCAAATACAAAGTATATTACAAGTCTATCTATAGCTTAACACTAAAATATAACTAGGGGCTTGGTTCACTTCAATATCTTAATTCTTTTTTTTTTTTTTGAGACGGAGTTTCGCTCTTGTTACCCAGGCTGGAGTGCAATGGCGCAATCTCGGCTCACCGCAACCTCCGCCTCCTGGGTTCACGCAATTCTCTCGCCTCAGCTTCCCAAGTAGCTGGGATTACAGGCACG